>CATIWR010133138.1:0-34646 GCA_949677035.1 Omphalea diandra | reverse complement strand
TATATATATATATATATATATATATATATATATATATATATATGGTGGAAAAATAGTATTTCATTTTGGGCATATTCTAATTGTGTAGGTTCATATAATGTTGGTAGTGGCAAAACCTATTTATGACCCACAAGTCATAAGTAGCCTCAAGTAAGACATTGTAACTATCCAAATTATGTGAAGCTCAATGATCTTGCCTAACCTATTTTACAAATAGTATTATAATCTTTTTGTCACATTATATCTCAATTGAACATAATACATGGATCATGTCATCCTTGTACAGTTCAATTCTTTCTAGATCTCTAAGTAAACTAATGTAAAACGATATTGATAACCTTTATCGACTCATTTCCACATGGCCATGCAATCTTGTCAATCTAACTTATTAAGGTGCCCAGTGATATATTTCTCATAAATATATGATGGACAAATTCCTTCTTAATCCCTCATATTCCTTTATATGATTTACTTCATGTCTGATATTAGTCTATATAATCATCCAATTAAAGATAATGTTAGATCATATCAAAGCATGAAATTCATAATAGAATCCATGGTGATTTTCAGGTCAGACGATTAAATTAATACTATTGCATGAGAATCACTTATGACTATTTATCCATGCAGTGTTCTTATAGCTGGTCAGTCTAATATAATGTTTCTTAAACATTTATCTATATGTTTGAATTAATATCTCATATCCATGACTAGTAAAATGTAGTCATCAATCAAAACACATACTAATCTTCATTTATCATTATCCCAATAATAAAGATTGACTAGAGATAATTTACAATATATAATTCTTTACACTTACAGGTTTTAGTATCAAGTCACATTCTTGATGATATTAGGTAGAATTAACTATTCATGAAAATTATTATTTAGCCATAAACTAAATACAAAAGATATATTTGATAAAACTGCAACTATAATATTATTAAGAAAACATTCATTACAAGAATTAACATAGGGTAAATAATTAAAAACTTTGTACTTTTTTAGATTACTTTGACGTCTGCTTGAAAATGAACCTCATTAACTATAATGATATAATGTGGAACCTCATATTGATTGATGAGGTTCTTCTCAATGAACCGGACCTTATGTTTTACCCCCAACTTCCTGAAAGACTCAGCCTTTACCTATTTCAAGAAATAATCAACTACTATCATAATATACTGATGTCCCCTTATAAAAGCTAGCCTAATCTCCCTAATCATGTTGATTGCCGATGCTACAAAAAGCCAGGGTGAAGTCAGGTTTTGTGGCTCAATCGGTGGTAGGTGGTTAAGGCTGCCATGAATCTGACACTTGTGGAAACTTTAGAGATTTCAAAAACAATCCTACTCCATAGTAGTGTAGCAATAATCCATTCTTAAAATTTTCCTCGCCAATGTCTTCCCACTCATATGGAGGCCACAGGTCCTTGCATGCACCTCTTTCATGACTACACTCACTTCTTCTTCCATCAAACATCTCAAATGAACACCATCTAACATTCTCTTACACAACACTCCATTGTAGACTATAAATTGTGACACCAATCTTCTAATCACATCCTTGCCATTTTTTTTTACTCTCTTAGAGTACCCAACATTACACATTGTAGTTCTAGGAATGATTTTCTATTGTCCCATGTATTACTTTTTTATCGACATGGCATGACATCATAAATCTAAGCATGACAAGTGGCTTCACTAGCATTACCTTTGGACCTTCTCAAATTGAAACCAAAGTCACTAAGGCATCAACCATTGCATTCTCCTCTTACAATAATTGATGAAATGCAATTCTAAAGTTTCGCATTAACCTTTTTTAGTGCTCTAAATATGGGCTTAACCACTCTTCTTTCAATTCCCACTCTTTGATTGTTTGGTACATAATTTACATATATTTCATAACTGATTTCTTTCAAATATTGATTATCTTATGTTAATTTTTCATTTTAAAAGGATTAAACGAAAGTAAATTTGTTTATTGGTTTAAAAAGGAGAGAAGTCGCTAAAAAGCATGAAAGAAGCCATGATAGTTTCATATTTTCAATTCTTGAGCACTGCTCCACTTTTTAGGCATATCTCCCTTTAAAGAGTTTTTAATGAGGTAATTCAAAAGCCATTAGAAAGTTAAGACATAGGGCTACAATTTTGTGTTTTGTACTTGAGCTAATTTGTCCATCTTTAAAGTTAAAAAAGGGGGTCATAAGTAACCATGGTCGTGTTGCATAGCCATGGACCCAAGAAAGCAAGTCGAGCATAATGTTTTCAAAATGCAAGGCCTTAAAGCATAATTGTGCACCCTGGAACTGAAAAAAACAAATTTTCAAACCCTTTAAACTTTTCCTTTTCCAATCCCTCAAGCTTCCTAAGGATGCAAAACCCTATGAATTTAGAACATTTATGGCATCGAATAACCGTCTAAAAAGTTAAAGGATCAATCAAACAAGGGTTTAACAACTTTGAGTAGAAAAAGGACAATCATCTAATAGATTCAAGGATTGAAGTCTATGGCTTCAAATATCATTAGTTTAATTGTTTCTTATTCTCTTTCTTCTATTATGAGCTAATTTTATTTATGTTGGAGTTGTAAATTGATATTGAGTGACTCATATTGGTTTTCCTTAATCTAAGTCTTTTGATTTCATTTATTAGTTGTGCTTGTAATTATTGAGTGCTTCATGCTTGATTAATTGGCCATTAATCATCTTAGTTTCTTGAATCGATAATTAAGAGATGATTTCATTGAACGAATCGTTCAATAATTCCCTTATTTTATTATGAGTTGAGAAACCTCAATGGACCATTGTTATCCTCAGAGGCTTGCTTTATGAGGTAATTGCATAATCTCTAGCTTTTGAGTTGAGAAACCTTTAGCTTAACATGTTATTCTATGTCAATTTCTATACAAAAGGGATTAATTAATCACCATTGTGACTTGATAGTAGCAAGTGATGCATGAACTAATTAGATAAGGATTAGGGAACCATAGGAAGTCATCAAGTGAAGTTGAACCCCCTAGCTAACTTCTTCTATTGATTATTCTCTTGCAAATATTATGTTCACAGTTTAACTAGTTTTAATTCTTAGTTAAAACCTTCTTTCAATTAAAATTTTTAGATAATAGAAGGAATATAAAGCTTAGTACTTAATCTTGATTCTCACGGGAATGATATATGTACTCTTATACACTTTATTACTTGACCACCTGTGCACTTATAGTTTAAGGGATAACACTAACCCATCATTATCAGTCACTTAAGAGATAACCAATAATGAATCCCAAAACACTTCGACTAACATGACCCTCATTTGCATCAAAAATTCCAAACCAAGCGTACAAGCTTCATACTCGGCCAAGTTATTAGTTAACTTGAAGTCAAGCTTTTTGGTAACAGGGAAAAGTTCTCCTTCTAGTGATATCAAAATTGCCCTCACACTTACTCCTTTATTATTCATTGCTCCACCAAAGTATACCTTCCAGCCTCGAGATTTGGTAGCTGCTACCCTTTATCTAGGTACTAAAGAAGCTTGAATTCTCATTCTTCAAAAGGTTGTTGTACTAGGTATTTTGCAACTACTCGACCCTTGATCACCCATTTAGTGACATAGTTGATATCAAACTCAATCAATAAAATCAACCACTTCTCTAGTTTTTCAATCAAGGAAGGAGCTTTGTGTAAGTATTTGATGAAGTCAAGCTTCAAAACCACTTTTACGGAGTATGAATGGAAATAATGCCTTAACTTCTTTACAGCCCAAACTAACACCATACAAATTTTTTCCACCTGGTTGCATCTTTTGTTGTAAGGAAGTTTCTTACTGAGATAGTATATGACGTGTTTTTTCTCTATCTCATCTTTCTGAGCTAAAATTACCCCTATAGAGCCTTCTTCTACTATCAAATATAAAATCAATAGTATCCCTAGCTTTAGAGGTTTTAGTACTGTAGGTTAGTTAGATACTCCTATATCATCTCAAAGAATTTCCAACATCATTTGTTCCACTTCATCAATTGGTCATTTCTCAACAACTTAAATATTGGCCCACAAATAGGTGTAAGCCTTACTATGAATCGACTAATATATTATAGGTGACCTAAGAAGCCCCAAACTACCTTCTTTATCTTAGGTGTAAACATGTCCTGGATGGCCATTACCTTGTTAGGAACTACTTCGATGCCCTTCTCACTTACCACATATCCTAGTAATTTACCATATGTAACCCCAATCACACACTTCTTAGGATTCAATCTTAAGTTATACTCATCGACTCTCTTCAAAAACTTCTCTAAGGCTTCAAAATGCTTTTCCCTTGTCTCAGACTTTTCTAACATGTCATCCATATAAACCTCCATTTCTTTATGAATTAAGTCATGAAACAAAGTAGTTGCCATTCATTGGTATGTTTTTCCTATATTCTTTAATCCAAATCACTTTACAATAGTATGTTTCCCACTTCATGGTAAAGGTTGTCTTCACCTTGTGAGAGATTGCCATGAGAATATGATTACAGCCTGAGAACCTATCCATAAAGGAATACATAACACACATCATGACATTGTCTACTAATACATTGAAATGAGGTAGAGGGAAATTATCCTTTGGGCAAGCCTTATTTAGGTCCCTATAATTCACACATATCCTCACTATTTCTTCCTTGCTTAGTACTGGCACTATGTTGCTTAACATTCAGGATAGTTAACTATTTGTAGGAACATGGCATTCAGTTACTTCACCACTTCTTCTTTAACTAGTTAAGCCCATTTAGGTCTCATTCTTTGAAGCTTCTACTTTACTATTGTCATATGTAAATGAGTTGAAATTCTATGTTTAGTAATTTACCTATCAATCCTTGACATATTCTCATATGTCCAAGCAAAGACCCTCTAACACTTTCTATGTAACTATTCAAACTTTTGTCATTCCTCTAGTATGACATCACTGGTAATGAGCAAGATTTTTAGATTTTCCTATGTGCCAAGATTTAATGTAGTGGCATGCATAGAATTAATATTAAATATGCTCATGCAATGATGCATACTATACACATTACCATCAGGGAACACATCACAAAAATTGGAGAACGCAACATTCATTGCTCTAAACTTGGAAGTAAATACATCATCATCCTTAAAGAGACTAAAAATAAGAACATCAATAGTATCAGGAAATACAACTTCTTCTGATAAATAGGCAGAGGTCTCTTGGGTATCAGTCTTCTCATCTTTCATAATCTTTTTTTCATCAGTCCCTTGAGAGGCATTCAAGCCACCAACTTGTTCAGTACTTACTTGCTTCTCAGATTTTGTACCAGCCATTGCTTTCACAACCCCTTCAAAGTCTCATTCATCTAGTTATCTCCTAACTCAATCTTCATAAAAGCTCTCCTAAAGGGCCACCCCTTCTAACTCGACTTGCTCAGTTTTGAGGGCTTGATCTTGCACCTTCTAACCATCATCGATGTCCTCAATGGAACTCATAATCATATCCTCAATATTTGCTAGAGTCAACCTAATATATATGCCTTTTGTAAACTGGCATAGTCTAGTATATTCCCATTTTAGATCCATGAGAGGACCTTTATAATCCTAATTTTGCCACTATTTTGAATACACTAGTAGATGGCCTTCTACCATCGTTATAGGCCTGAATGATACTATTTAATACCTCTAAATCCCTTTTTGACATCTTAAACTTATACAAAAGCTTCAAAGGGCATATTTTAATTCCAGATTGATCATCCACCATCACACATGAAGTGTGCTTCTTCTTTTCCTAAGCTCTTATGAATAAAGCTAGATTGTATCCCTTCATTTCGATGGCAAATCTTTATGAAAAAAGTGACCTTCACTTTATGGATGACTAGAGCAACAGTATCCATCGGTGTGGCCTCCCTAGAGACAATTAAGCTCAATAAAAGCTTCTACCATGGAATTTTTATGTTCTTGGAAAGTGATGAGCAACTCCCATACACTAATATGAGCTAGCATTTTCTTCAACTATTTTCCAATAGGGTTATCTTCCACTTTCTCCCTTACTATAAGCTTATCATTTTATTTCCCTACTCTTAATTCCTTAAGAGTCTCTCTATCAGGTTAATACTTCCTACTTAGAGTTACATGATTCAATTGTCCCCCTTCTTTCTCTTCATCATTCTCTTCCTATAGCATAATCATCCTTTTCCTTTTCTTCTTTTATGTCTCTTCATTAGAGCTTCCTTATGGGTTAATATGCAAACTACAACAACAACCTCCCTTGGTACTTCCTCAATGGTAGCCATGATGAGTTGTTCAAGAATCCCATAATTTATCATAAATGTCCTTTAGTTAGGAGTTGGAACATTACGATGGTTTAGGAGAGGATTTTCCCTTATACTCTATCTTTTGGTATTGGGTAGAATGATAGTCATATTATCAATAAGATCTTGAATCTCATGCTTGAACTTGTAATAATCATCAGTGTTGTGCCCGATCCCTTTATGAAAAGCACAATATGCATTTATGTCCCACTATCTTAGTAATGGGTTGGGAGGTGGTCTCAGCACTAAAGGCTTTAGTAACCCCTTCTTTTATATTCTTTCAAATGTCGTATTGAGAGGCATCTCTAAATCTATAAACTACCTTAGAGGCCTTACTGCATTCACATCAATTGTCTTATTTCCTTCACCTTAAGGCTTGTGGCACTTCTTCTACCCTCTATATTGTCTCTTTAACCTAGATTCCAACTCCTTAACTTGCAAACCCACCTTTTTAAGGTCTTCAAAATTCCTCACCAACATACCCTTGATTCTAATGCCTATTATTGGTAATGCCCCTCTAATGATCATCCTAACTTGTTCCTTTTCTATGAGTCTAGTAGTCACTTTAAAAGCTAGTTTTTTTATAGCTCTTTATGTAAAATTAAAGCTTTTACTAGTCTTTTGCTAAAATGACTCTAAATCTTGTAAAGTGACTTCTAAGGTTGAGTTACATGCATAGTGTATCTCAAAGGCTTTAGTCAAGTTGTTCCAACTTCCTCTAATTATCTTGGGCAGGTTCTAATACCATCTCTTTGCAGACCCTTTAAATGATAACTCAAATAGTTCAAGCATGGTACCAATGGGGAATCCAAACATCTTCATTATCAATACATATGAGTGGATGTGATTAGTAGCATCCTAAGTTCTAATAAACTTAACATTCGAAAGTTTATAGATAGTTTTCAGGCTTATCAGCAAGTAGTTCCTCGATGTTTAGTCCTTTTTAGACTTTAACACTTAAAATCTTTTGTATTTTCTCTAATTATTTGGTAAAGTCATCAAATCGAGTACTCTCCTTCCTATTTTATATAAGCTTATCAATAGATATAGTAGTACTTTTAACTTTCTTGGCCATCTTACTCTCATGATATTCCTTCATCCCAAACAAATCATCATCAATCACTATGGATTAAGGTGCCTCTATTGGTGCTTTTCCCTTCTCTATTATATTAGTAGAGGTTTCTCCTGTCTTTAAAATTTCATTATTCATCTCCTTAGCAATCCTCTCCTCCATCTTCCAATTAAAGTTGACCATGATTTTCTCTAAAATCTCTAATAGTATAGTAGGTTCCATGAGTGGTTCAACTATTTGGATTGGGCATGGCATCTTACTTTTTCTAGCAAGTTAGTTACTCCTTCTCTTCTATGAGGGTTTGGATGGAGCAATGATAGCTATAATATAAGCATTATTAGAATGATACATGTACAAGTAATGAATGCATGTATGTTTAATATGCACACGTTATTTACAAAAGATCCTTCTTAATTTATTTCTTCTACACATAAGGTCTAAGGGCTTTTTCCTAAGTGGGGTCTCATTCCTCCAATAATGAGGGATAGAGGATGTGTGTGATCACCTTAGACCAATAAGGGTCAAAGTCCTAAAAGAACATATGCAAAAATGAATACAAAAGTATAGTAAGAAAGAACTCTTTACATTACTCAAAAGAGAAAAAAGTATAAAGGAAGATCCCTTATAAAAGGGAGGCAAGGGATGTATATGAGTATTTACATTGCAAATGAAAATTCTTTGCTTAATGGGATAGAGGGAATACATAAATATTTACATTAAGGGAGTGATTACATTAAGGGGAATGGAGTAATAATGATATTAACATAGTGAAAGGCTTAACTATTATTTTTTTAGGGACTTCAACTCTTCTCTTGAAGAATAAATGTAAACAACAAAAAGGGTATCTTATTCTAAGGTTCTATTAGCTCTTTCATAGGCCTAAATGGTTAAGTTAGTTGTCATAGTTAATGGCTCCTAAAAGCTTAGGGTATGACTATCATAACTACCCATTTAATATAGTCAAAAGTACTTGGCTCGTAAGTGATGAACCCTCTTCACCATCTCCTGAACTTGAATAGAGCTTAAGTCTCAAGTTTGGATAACTCATCAATTTCTCTAAGGGTAGGCCTACTGCATGTGGTGAAGTTTGGAAGCTACATGAATGCAATTAGACGAATTAATTACAAAGTCAATATGGCAAAAACTGAACTAGAGATTAGATGTAAAGTCAATTTCACTATATGTGTCCTTTGGTTTTTGCTTGAACAAGTGGAATCCTGCTTACATCTCCATCCTTTTATCAACTAATAGGGAATCAAAAGGATGGGGGTTTTACATTTATGAGAATCCCAAAAAGTGGAGCATGATTAGATTAATGGGGGTTCTTTTAAGCCTCATGCAAGTTTGAAGCCTTTTTATCCAAATGGAATTCAACAGGGGACTAAGCTGAGATAACACATTGGTATCATCCTTAAAAGATGTGGAGTCGCCACCCAACATTGGTCGGGACAAGAATCTGAGCAAGGTAAAATCCTAACCTAATTAAGTCATTTAGAAGTCTCAATTCCTCTTCACCCCATCAAAGAACAGGTTTGAAAATTAGGTATGACTTGGGAAGCGTTTGGGCATCCCCAAACCGCCTGGATATTGGGATCTAGCCTTTGGACATCTTTGGCTTACTTCTTACCACTTTAACCATGCTATTAACTAGTTTGGTTAATGCCCCTAAGAATGTTCTTATCGTAGTCTAATTAATCACATCAAGATATCACCCTAATCAATATCAAAAGGGGAATAAGGATCATGCATCATGGCAAAGGGAGGCCATGCATATCCACCAATCACACATCAATTTCAAGGGGGAGGGGGATCTTGCATCATCGCAAAGGGAAATCATACAAAGCCAATTATCTATATATCACTCTCAAGGGATTGGGAGGGTCATGCATCATGGCAAAGGGAAATCATGTAAAGCCATTATTCCATTCATCAAAGTTGTGACCATCAAGGCCATTTCTCGTGGTTAAGTTGACATATGCACCATATCTTTAAGTCAAGGTACCTAAGTGTATTTCTAAGTGCCATATCAAGAAAATACATATGAACCATATAATAATATAAAAAAACAAGTAAGTGTAAATATAAGTCACATAATAGGAGAAATCATAAACATGAAATGTAATAGCACATTAGAGGATAGTAAGGTCCCAAGACAAAGTCATAAAGAAATGGATCCTAGAGCTATTGAACTCTCCTCTTTCTTATACTTCCAAAGAGCCTAGCATCCATAGGCATATCTAACCATTAGAGGGGTTAGTATAATAATCAATCAAGGGGTAAACATAAGGCCAAAATGTACATGCTCAAAGATTTAATCAAAGATAATAATAGCCATAACAGGATCTTTAAGGCCTTAGGAATGATAAATTCCTCACTTGATCAAGTCCAAGATAGAAGAAACTTAGGTGTTTAATGATAAGCTAAATAAACCAAAATGGAGTCTTAAAACATGAAAAATCATGAAAAAGAACTTTAAACTTACTCATCATTCCATTATTTAGATGAACAGAGATACTTGATCATAAGACCTACCCTTACTTTATCAACAAAACTCTCAAGGAACATAAAAGAAATCCTAGAAGTGATAAAACTTGAATGGGAAGAAAATAAGGTTTACAATCTACTCCTCAATCAAAGAGGGTTATTTAGACTAACTAGTGGTCTGTACAAAATACTTAGTTGGCTATATAGACTACATCAAGTCTATATAGTCTACTAAGACTGAGTTTTCGAAAGAAAAAAAAAAAAGGAAATAGGGGAAGAAGAAAATGGATTGGGGAAACATTTAGGATGCTTTTGATTATCACTTTGGCCTCAGAGACTTAATGTGTTGATCTTATCCTCTAAAATGCAATGGAATGCTTAAGGGTGTAATACAATTGCCTTATTTTACCTTCTTTCTTGGTCAAGATGACTTAAGGTTAGGGTTTTATGTGTTTAAGGTGTTTTTTTAAAGAATTTGGTAGAGTTTCCTTAGTGTTATCTAAGCCTCTCCCTCCTTTTCAAATGGCATGGCATTTATAAAGGAAGAATGGTGTGCTTGAGTAAAAAATGGTTATGGTTGCATAGTGATCACGTCTCACAATATACAATACCCTAAAAATTTTGGAATTGAGTTTTCTTAAAGGTTTGTACAACTAAGAGATAGGTTGTACAACCTTAGGGTTTGCTTAGAGTTTGATTCTATAATCTTCTACCGGTTAGGGTTTAAGGCTTGGCTATATATTCAAGCTTAGTGGGTTGTACAACCCACTAAATAAGACTAGAAACTTTAGGTTTTTATCCTTGTAAGCTTAGACTTGGTTTTTAAGATTCAATCTAAGGTTTCATAAAGGACATTCTCTTCTTCCTTTTGCAATTCCCCTTGCATTTTAGTGAATGACTCCAATGATTTTCATCATTAGGCTTATGTCCTATGGCCTAAAATTTAGTGCTTATAGTAGTCCAAATAGCATGCAACAATGGGCAAATATACCATATGGGCATGTAAAAGTTGTCTTATCTTAATATTTTGAGGCTATTTGGTTTTGATAATAGCCTGAATACCTATCTAAAAAGTAGTAGTATTAATGCCCTACAAGTTTTTCCAACATTTGGTTAGTAAAAAGTAAAAGGAAATGGTCCTTACGAGTTGCCACATTTAATTTCCTAAAATCAATGCACACCTTTCAACCCATCATGATCCTAGTAGTGATAAGTTTATTATTTTTATTGGTTATGACTGTCATCCACCCTTTCTCAAGAACTACATAAACCAAACTAGCCTATGGGCTATCCAAAATGGGTAGTTGATCCTCACATCCAACAATTTGACAACCTTTTTTCCAACCACCTATTTCATGTTAGGATTAAGTCTTGCTTGATGTTATATGGTATTATTGTCATCCATTAAGATTTTATGCATGCAAAGTGTAGGACTAATAGCCTTAATATCTGTTATAGTCTAACCCTAGGCTCGAATCCTATTTCTCAATACCTTTAACAATTTTTCCTTTTATGCTTATGTAAGATCATTAAAAATGCTAATTAGTAGTGTGTTATCTTTTCCTAAGAATGTGCACCTAAGATGAGGAAATAAGAGTTTAAGTTCAAGTTAGGGAGGCTTAAAAATGGAGGGTGGAACTAACTCAAGGTATTTCTCATTATCCAAGGGCTCAACTAGAGAAGAAGAAGAAGGAGTCTCACATACCTTTAAATTAGGGGTACTTACCTCTATAATGCTCTATATCTCTTCTTCCACCACTATTTCTATTGCTTCCTTTTCAAATCTTGGGTTATTGTTTTTCTTTAAAAGACTTCCTTGGTACATTCTTCAATGATGTCTATCCTTAAGCACCTTTCATCCTCTGTAGGTTTCTTGATGGCTTTGTACATATTGAACACTAACTCTTCATATCCCATACTCTGGTTGCAAGGCATGATCTTTCCAAAAGTAAAAGGATCTGCCTATCCTCTTCCATACCAAGCATTATAAAATCCACTAGGATTATGAACTTATTTACTTTGATGAGCACATCCTCCACTATCCCTTTTGGATATATGATTAAGTGATATATGCTAATATGAAGGAAATCGTTATTGATTTTATCTCTCCAATACTAATTTTTCAAACACAAACAAAGGAATTAGATTGATATTTGATCCTATACCACAAAGAGATTTATCAAATGAAATTTGACCAATATCACAAGGTATAGTAAAACTCTCTAGATCTCCTTCGTTTAGAGGTAATATTTTAAGGAGAATGGCATTGCACACCTCGATTAAGGTCATAATTTCACATTCCTCTAAGTGTCATTCCTTTAAGATCATCTCCTTCATGAACTTAGTATACTTTGGCATTTGGGCGAGCACCTCCACAAAAGGTATGTTGATTTGGATCTTTTTGAGCATGTATAAAAATTTGGCAAATTGCATGTCCACCACATGTTGGTTAAGTCTTTATGGGAAAGTTCCCTATAAAGTTTATGTGTTCTTGAGCAAAGGGATTCCTGGCTTAGAAATCCCACCTTTTCAATGCTTTATAAACTTTCCAATGCTTTATTTAATGCCTCCCTATCTTTTTGGTTGAATATGGTGATTTCGTTCCTAAGCCTTGTCATCTTTAATAGGGAAAAATATTTATTGAGGAAAACTTAAGAAGGATGGTCACATATGGTGACCCTTTCAAGCTCCATTAAATTGATCCATGCATTAGCCTTATCCTTGAGAATGAAGGTAAAAAGATGCAATTTTACAGCATCCATTAACAATCCATTTTGTCTAATGGTATCATAAATCTTTAGAAATTTTGCTATGTGAGCATTGGGATCTTTGTGAGAAAGGCCATGGAATTAGATAGTATTGGCAAGCATTTGAGTTGATTTCAAAGTTGTTTGCATTGATTATTGGTCTTGTGATAGTCGATTGCAATCCTTCAAAAGGTGGCATAATGAACTCTTTCAAAGGATAGTTTTCTTGATTTTTTTGGTGTTCTCACCTTCTATAGTTTATAGTGCATTCAATTTCAAGGTCAAAATGATACATGTCTTCGTCATTTTCTTGATTTTAGGTTTTAGTCATGGACCTAAGCAAAGAAATAAGAAACAAAAGTTAAAAATAGAAAATAAAACTCTAGATTATTATTATTATTATTATTATTAAATCCATCAATCCCTAGCAATGGTGCCAAAAACTTGATAACGAGTGTGTGCTAGTATAAAATTGCCCTTTAATTCCAAGTGCATAAGTCACAAGTCATATAATATATTTTGAGTCTGAATATTATTTCCATGAGGATTGAGTTTAAGTACTAAGTATTTTGTATCTTATATTGTCTAAAGAACCAAAACAAATGAGTTATTTTAATGAAAGCAAGAAAGTAAACTAATTAACAATGTAATAATATGGAAAAAAAAATCAATGGATAAAGATGGCCAAGGGTTCAACTTCAGTTGATAAGTTCTAATGCATTCCTAATTCTCAACTAATTGGTTTATTCACCTAATGTTAATATCAAAGTCACCAAGGTAGTCAATTAATCTCTCTTAAGTATTAATTGACATATAAGGCATGTTAATCTAAATGTCTCTCAACACAAGAGCTAAATATCATACAATTACCTTTTCATGCAAGACTTTAATGATAACAATGCTTTGTTAATGTTTCCTAACACATACCAAAGTAAGGGAATTATTAAAGATCTATAGAACTAAATATAATTAATGGCTAGTCAATCAATAACAAGAAACACTAATTGCTAAAATAAAGAATGAATGAAAACCAAAAGGGAATGAATTAGGAAATCTAAAAGTTATCACATAAGATACATTTACAACTATAGCCTTTAGGGTTTTAATTCATGATAAAGAAAGGAGAAAAAGAGAAAATAATTAGTTCAATAACAATGGAAGCCATGGACCTCTTCTTGAATCTCCTTGATTGGATTGCACCTTCTTATTTGAAGCCCTTACCATTGCTACTTGGATTTTTCCTATACCACAGTTCCTCTCTTTAACTTAGGTTTGATTTTTCATGCCATAATTTTAGTTGTATTGCATCCTTAAACAAGGCACTAATGATGTCCTCAAAGTAGAAAGCTAAGAGGGAAGGAAAAGGAAAATAATCTTGAGAAGATCATAAGTGCTAATTGAAGGTTAATGAAGCATATAGTCATGCACTATCAAAGCATGGTCGTCTACTGCCATGATCCCCTTGGCCTTTGTTATGAAGATGGGATGCATATAGTGCTTGATGACCATGCATTTGATTTCTCTTTGGATTTTCTTAGCATAGTGACACATGGCCATGTGCTTTTGAAGCATGGCCATATTCTTCCTTTTCTCCCTTCTAAGTTCTTATCTTCACTTCCAACCCTACAAAATACCAATAACACGCATTAAGTTCATTTGTATGCAAAATTAAGTTATAAAAATCATGGAATTAAAGGAGAATTAGGTTATAAAGATTGTAAATTATAAGGCTAAATAGATTACTTAGTCCTAGGTCATCATTATCATTGTTATCATAATTTATTTGTTATTTTCAGTTTTTAGCTTTTTATATTAGTTTTTCACCAGCATCGTAGCCAACTTTAGATAATCATAGTAGTTAGATTGGTAGTACTTAATAACCTAGTCCTAATGGATCTGCCAAACCTTTTTTTATACTATAACTTGTGCATGTACTTGCATGTCCACACATTAAGTTTTTTGTGCCATTACTAGGGACTAGCATTTTTGTCAATATTATTAAGGAATAACAAATTATTAATATAGTTATTTATTTTCCTATTTTAATTTTATTTACTTATTTCTTTGATCACCTTTGTACCTTTAAGTGTTTTTAGTTTATGTGAAGGACTTATAGCCATAAACTCCTTCCATGTAATTCAGATATAGAGAGAACATTAAGAACTTCACGTTGTGGGAATAGAAACGTTGAAAATATAGAGATGACTGACAAGAATAACACTATAAAACTTTGCACGATTTTTATTTATCGAACATGACCAATCAACTAAGCATTGTTATACTAATTAGTGCCATGAATAATTTTGAGATGAAGCGTGCCATAATTCAGATGGTATCTAGTGCACACTTTGGGATCTTGATAGAGAGGATCCCTACACTCATTTAACAACCTTTTTGGAGATTCATACAACATCCAAAATCATTAGAGCCTCATATCATGAATAAGGCTATGCCTTTTCCCATTCTCACTATGGGATAGGGCTAAGATTTGGCTAAACAGTTTTGCACCAAACTCCATTGCAACATAGGATCAATTATCTCAAGCTTTCTTGAATAAGTAGTTACCACCTCAGAAGATACTAAAGCTTTGTAATAAGATAACCAACTTTCCATAAGAAAGATGATGAATCATTATGAATCATTACATGAAGCATAAAAATAGTATAAGGATTTGTTGTTCCAAAACCCAAACAATGGGTTGCCAAATTAGTTAATTCCTCAGGCTTCTACAATTTGTTGAGAAATATTATGAAGATTAGTATTGATATAGTAGTGGAGGTAAATGGATGGAGATAAATGCAAAGAAGCTTATAAATTTCTTGATCATATGCCTTCTAATTTTTACTAAAGAGAGGATCAACAAAGCTTTTGATGGCCTAGTGGTATGTTAAAGCTTAATGGGATTAACAAACTTAGTATGAAGATAGATGCTTTTACTAAAGCAATAACTAAAGTTTCTTTGAATGTTATGAACTTTCATATGATGAAGTGTGATTATTATGGAAGAGGACATCCTACTACAAAATGTTAAGGTACTTCTTGTTTTATGGACACTACTCCATATCAGGTGAACTATGTTAATAATTTTTATCAAAAGTAGCCATAACAGAATAATCACTATTCAAACACCTACAACAAAAGATGGAGGAATCACCTTAATTTCAATTAGGAAGGACAGTTTAAAAGTTCCAATATGCATTAATAATAAAATTTGTGAGTACCTCTAAGGTTTCAATAGGAAGTCCAACCATTAAATCATCAAGGGCCACCACAAAGTCCAACTTAGAGCTTATAATGGAAAATTTTATGGCACATTAGTTTAAGACAAATGCGACAAATATGAAGATGATGAGATAACTTTATAAAGGTTGATTAGTTGGCCACCCATAATAAGATGTTGGGGAACCAAATTACTTATAATGCTACTTCTATGAGTAAAAAAGGCTTTGGGATAACTTTCAAGCCAAATAAAGCTCAATCTTAAGGAGCATATCAAGGCCATCACCTTATAAAGGGATACACATTTACAATTATCAAAGGATAGTAACATGAGAAAGGGCAAAAGAGATGGTTTTAATGACCATGACGAAAGAAATGATATGAAAGAGTCAACACTAAAAGAGAAGCAAGCGGACGAGCTTAACCCAAGTAGTAAGAGAGCCAAGAGAATGCTATTGGTTTTGGCCTTTTCCTTAAAGATTTAAGATTTTTGAGGTCTTTAAGTAACTACACATCAGCATCTCATTCTTCGAAGCTTCCGAACAAATGCTCTCTTACACTAAGTTCCTCAAAGAGATTCTTTCAAACAAAAGTAAGCTTGGAGAGTATGAGACAGTTGCCTTGATTGAAGAATCTACTATTACATTTCAAATAAACTCTCATCTAAGTTAAAGAATCTAGGTTGTTTCTTAATTCCATGTTAAATTAGTTATGTTAATTTTGATAAGGCATTATGTTAGGTGCAAATGTGAGTTTGATGCCTTTTTTAATTTATGAATAAGATATTTGATAGGAATTTTGGAGGATGTATCTATCAAAATTAGCAATTTTTATATGCCAGTGAATTTTATTGTGCTAGACATAGAGGAAGATATGCATATTTCTATTATTTTTAGGATACCATTCCTTGCCACAATCGATGCTTATGATTGATGTTAAGAATGGTAATGGTAATCTTATCTTCAAATTGGAGATGAATTAGTAGAGTTCAATATTTTCCAAATGGCAAAATAACTAATTATGCATAAAGTGTGTTTTTGGGTTGTTATCGTTATGGCTTTATTAAGTGGAGTTCTTAAAGAAAAATTCTAGAGATCTTGTTGAGACATTCATAGTGCATAATGATTATTCCACTCATAAATAAGAGGAAGAAGTAAAACCCAACCACCTTCTTGACGTAACACCATTTTGACCATCTGCAAAGAGCCCAAGGTATGAGCCACTCTAAACTAAAGTCCTTAAACAATCATTTTCTGTTGATGAAGTTTTAAAGGTGGAGCTCAAACCAATAACCTAAAAGTTGAGGTATCTATTCTTGGGCCCTAACTCTACTTATCCTATCATTTGCAACTCTGCATTGAATGATGAACAAGAAGGAATTGCTTAGGTTACTTAGACAATAAAAAAGAATAATTGGCTATAATATTCATAACTTGAAAGGCATAAAACCCTCAATAAGCATGCATCGTATACTAATGGAGGAGGGTTATAAATCATCAATTAAATACTAATAAAGGCTTAACCCTAACATGAAAAAGGTTGTTAAAAGTGAAGTCATCAAGTTGTTTGATGTTGGGATCATCTGCCTTGTCTTTAATAATGTATGGCTGAACCCCATTCAAGTAGTGCCAAAGAAGGATGGGATGATAATGGTTAAGAATGAAAATAATGAATTGATACCCACTAGGACAGTAATAGGTTGGTGAATGTTTATTGACTATAAGAAACTTAATAGTGCCACCCATAAGACTATTACCCTTTGTCTTATATTGACTAGGTTTTGGAAAGGTTAGCCAACTATACTTTTTTTTCTTTGTCATTTGGATGGTTACTCGAGATTCTACCAAATCTCCACTTACTTTAAAGACCCAAAAAAAAAAAAACCACCTTTACATGTCCTTATAGAACTTTGCATTTAGAAAGATACCATTTCGACTTTGCAATGCTCCTACCACATTCCAAAGATGCATAAAATCCATTTTTTATTTTATTTTATTGAGGAAATAATGGAAGTTTTATGAATGATATTTTTATTTATGACACTAAATTTGATTATTGTTTTAATAACTTGGCTAAAGTTTTGTAACAATGTGAAGAGGTCAATCTAGTGCTTAGTTAAGAGAAATGTCACTTTATGGTTAATAAAGGTATTGTGCTTGGTCATTTGGTTTCTAACATTGGCACTGAAGTTGATAGGGTAAAGGTTAAAGTCATTAAGCAACTACCACTACTAACATATGTTTGAGGAGTCCAAAGTTTTCTTAGGCATGTTAGGTTTTATTGATGATTTATTAAGGATTTCTCTATAATAGTTAAGCCTTAATGTAATTTGCTGGTTAAAGATGTTGTCTTTAATTTTGATCAATTTTGTATTGATGTTTTGCATAGGATTAAGTAGGCATTGATTTTGGTACCTATCATGCAATCACCATATTAGAGCTTACCCTTTGAGATCATATGTAATGCCTTCACTATTGGTGCAACCTTGGCACAACAAAAAGATAAAAAGTTTCATACCATCTACTAAGCTAGCAAGATCCTTGATGAAGTGTAAGTGAACTACACCACTATAGAAAAGGAATTGTTAGTTGTAGTATTCGTAATTAATAAGTTTTAAGCCTATCTAATTGGTGCCAAAATGTTAGCACTAGATTTTGGGTCTTAGGATGTAAGCTAAATGATGAAAATCATTGAATCTATCCCCAAAATGTAAGGGGAATCAACAAAGAAAAAGATGAAAGGCCTTAGGAAACCTTAGAGAAGTCTAAGACCTAGCCCAAGATCAAACCCATAGCTCACATGCCATGTTTAATGGGTTGTACAATACATCAAGCAAGGTTGTACAACCTACAAGCCAGGGCTATACAACTATGTATAAGGATGTACAACCTACCCTAAAATCCTAGCCTTAAGATCCTTTTGGAGCTGGTCCCCTTTTAAACCTCAAAGTTGTATAACCTTGATAGATGCATGAACAACCCATTTACAAACCCTAATTCCAGGAGATTCATCTCATTCTCTATCATTGGACATGTCCATGCTACAACTAGAACCATTATTGGCCTTGTGAACCCATCTATTATCTACAAATATCCTCTTATTTGAAGAGAGAAGGGAGGCTTGGAAACTCCAAGGTGTTAGACTAGGTTGTTCAAACCTAAGTCAAAGCTTTCTTTTGATCTTGACAATATAGATTGAAAGTTTTATTGTAAACTTTAAGTGTCATTTTTACAGTTTATAAGAGTTATCTTGTTTGGAATTCAAAATCTCCAACAATATAAAGATCATCCAAATTCACGATGTGGCTATTTTAAATAGCAATCATGAAATTGCTTTAAACATGGATGAAGCTAGGCCAAAGAAATTCACAGGCACTTTCGCAGCTGCGACTTAGCCAAAGAAAAGTAAGCTCAAGTCATAGAGGAATTCATGGTGGGTGTCGCATTGGGTTCGCGACCTCGACTTTCATAGTGACAATGGAGGGAACTAAAGCCACAACCATAGCATGCCAAATGTCCTAAGCAACTGTTGGAAATCAAAAATCATAAGCAAGAAGTATTGGTCACGACTGCGACTCAAGGAGTTAAAGCTTCCTTACAGAGGAATTCACGGTCTCAGTCGTGCCCATGACAAAATAAACTCGCGAATGCGAAGTTTAAGATTCATTAGAAAGGCCAACAACTACTTTTCGTAGACAACCAATGGACAACTGACACGTGGACTAGCCGTTAGACATAAGACAAGGTTCTTGTTGTAATTTTCAGCTCCTTAGTGCAAATTGGAAATTCGCGACTGGTAAAAGGTAGTAGTGACCATAACTTCAACTTGACAAGATTTAATGCAGAATCTACCTAGCATATCTTAGAGATTTATTAATAGTTTTAGTCTAATGTCTCTTTGGTGGATATGAGCTATAAATACTCCACTAAACTGATGTTAATGCAAGAGGATAACCATTGATATATGCCAAAACTTTTGCTAAGTTATTTTTCAACTTTCATTCTTTATTTCTTTATACATAGTTTGGTTAAACACCTTTTAGGTTGGGTTTTGGAGTTAGCCATTGTATAGAAAACTCTTGTATAGGTTTAAGAGTGAGCTTTAGAAAACTCTTGTATAGGTTTAAGTGTTAGCCTTAGAAAAACACTTGTAAAGTTTGGTGTGAGCCTAAACACTAGGTTGAGTGTGAGCTTTGGAAAAGCACTTATAAGGTTTGGTGTGAGCCTAAACACTAAGTTGAGTGTGAGCTTGTAAAACACTAGAGATTGAGTGAAATACCTAATTGGAGAATTGGAAAGTGGATGTAGGGTTGGTTAATACCCAAACCACTATAAAACACTTATGTTCATTCTTCTCCTATCCTTTCTCTAATTTTTCATATTTATGAGCTTCCTTTAAAATCAAAAGTTCAAATTTGCCACCAATTGAACCCCCCCCCCCCCCTTCTTGGTGCACTAGGGCCAACAATTGGTATTAGAGCAAAGTCTTAATTTTGTGAGAAAAGATCAATAGCACAAGAAGGAGTCCACTATCATCTTAATCCCCACTTTGATGGTAATAATTATGCTCTTTGGAAGCATAAAATGGAGATCTATCTGATCTATATTGATAGTGATCTCATCAACTTATGGGATTATATACTTAAATAGTGGAAGCCTCCAACAATGATGGTTGAAGGAGTAGCAGTGGCAATTGCAAGAGATGAATGGAGTGAAGCACAAAGGAAGGCAAATGGGAAGAACAAAAGACTAATGGCTATTCTCCTAAGCTCCATGTCAAAAGAAAAAATTAGAAGAATCCAACATTGCCAAATTGGACATGTGATATGGAAAGCACTGGAAAACTATCATGAGGACACAACTCTTATGAAATCAAGTAGTTGGAGATTTATGTGACAAAATGGGAGTTCATCATAAAAGACTATGAAAGCATCACCAAAATGACAAATAAACTCCTTTCTATTGTCATAAACTTGAAAAAGTTTAGAAGGATTCTTACCAACTATGAGGCAAACACTAAAATCCTTAAATCTCTTCCACTGGATAAATTTGGTGCAAGAGTATGTAGCATTCAAGAGTCTAATCTACAGATTGGGAAAGTGCCAATCGATACCCTCATTGCTAAGCTTCTCACTCATGAGATGGCTCTCAAGAAAGATGAAGAGATGAAAATGCTAAGAGAACAAAGAAACAAAGAGGAGAAGAAAGTTTTGGCCTTCAAAGTTCAAAAAGATTATTCAAGCTCAAGTGACTCCAATGAAAGTGATGAAGAAGAAAAAGAGCCTGCTAAAATACCAAGAAGGACTAAAGAGTTCATGAAAAAGAGAATAGAAAGAAAAAACCAAAGAAAGTCATCTTCCTGTCATCACAAGGAAAAGAAGAAGAGCTTCAAGGCTACTTAGTATGATAAATCAAGTGATACAGAAGGAAATGAAGTAGTAAACTTTTGCTTCATGGCTCAAGAGGACTCTTCTAAAGAGTTAAGTACTTCTCCACACTCTTATGATGATTATGATGTATTTCATGATATAGATGAAGTGCTTTTAGAAGCTCTCATTTTGAAATGTGACAAATATAAGTCACAAATGAAAACTTACAATAAAAAATGTTCCAAACTAGAGAATGAATTTGAATCCTTAAATGATCTTATAAGTGAGTTAAGGACTTCTAATAAAGAACTCAAAAAGTCCTTAGAGAGTTTATCCAAGTCATCTTCATCCCTAACCTCCTTGAGAAAGGAAAATGACTCCTTAAATGAAGTAATTGAGCTTAGAAATTCTATTTCTAAGTTTCATAAGGGAAAGGAAGCTTCAGATACACTTATTGTATCTCAAAAACCTCTTTTAGTTAGACATGGTCTAGGCTTCAATGAAGCCTCTTCACCTGCTTCTTCACTCACTACATTCATTAGAGCATCAACACCTCATACTTCAAGTATTGAGGTCATAGGGAAGAAATGTGCTCCTAGCGCTAAGCCACCTATGTCTAAGGGCAAAGGAAAGACCCCCAAAGCCTCAAATAATAAAATATGCTTACATTTATAACAAGAAGCATGTTCAACCACATAAACATAATAAATTCTCTTCTACTCTTAATCACTTGTGAACTTGCATACATTTTCACCACCTAAGTATGAGAAGTCCCCCCTACGCGTATGCATAGGAGAAAGACTAACAAGTTTAAGCTCCAATGTCATTATTGCATGAGATATGGGCATATCAATGTATTTTGCCACATTAGAAAGGCACACCTTAAATTGCAGGACCCTTCCAAGACTAACCCCTAAGGAACCAAGTATGTTTAGATACCAAAGCAAAGTGTTTGATATTGTAGGATGGGGACTCCTTCCCTAAATTCTCATCATGGAAAATTTGAAGGGAATGAAGATTGCTAATGAAGAAGGGAAAAAGTTTCAAAAGTTTATTTAGTATCAAGCCATGGATACTAAACTTGTAATGTATTTGTTATCGCTTATGTTTTCAAATTAATATATTTATGCATATATTTAAGGGGAGTTTTATTACTTAATATATCTATGTGTTGAGATGTTTGATTTGATTTGATTGATTATGTGATAAGTTGAACCAATTCATTTTGCATTTAAAGTTTTCTGCATTTCAAATGTTCAAATCAATCATCAAAATCATATACTCTATACTAGGGCCATATATGAAAATTCTTAAATTTCTAGCCTTAGTTTGTGTGTTCAAGCATCTTTAAATGTTTGAATTATTTTTCATTTATGTTTCATCTATTTATCTTCTTATGTGACATATTATGATCAATTGTGCAAAATTACTTATGCTTGCTATTCAAATTTGAGTTTGTACAATTGACAAGTTTGTGGTCATTCCCTCTCATATTCCCCATTCTCTCTCTTATTCCCTCTTATTTCACTTTTTTTTATCTTGACAAAGGGGGAAAGATAATTGACTAAATATACAAAAAGGGAACATATAAAAAGAGGAGATAAAATTGATAATGATCTTATTAAAATAACTAAGGGGGAGTATGGATTGAGGGGGAGCAATTTCATACTTATGATTTTAATCACTTCACAATCATTCTCATAGGAGCATGCATAATTGATTCTTTATCCTTTGTATATTCAATCTAGATTGTTAAAATTAAAAAGGGGAAGATTGTTAGACTAGGTTATTCAAACCTAAGTCAAAGCTCTCTTTTGATCTTGACAATATAGATTGAAAGTTCTAATGTCAATTTTAAGTGTTATTTTTATAGTTTATAAGAGTTATCTTGTTTGGGATTCAAAATCTCTAACATTGTAAAAATCATTCAAATTCACAGTGTGGTTATTCTAAATAGCGACCGTGAAATAGCTTTAAGCATGGATGAAGCTAGGCTAGAGAAATTTGCGGGCACTTTCGCAACCGCGACTTAGTCGAAGAAAAGTAAGCTCAAGTCACAAAGGAATTCGAGGTGGGAGTCGCATTGGGTTTGCGACCGCGACTTTCATAATGACAATGGAGGGAACCAAAGCCACAACCACAACAACAGCAACAACACGCCAAGGGTACTACTAAGCAGTCATTGAAAATCAAAAATCGTGATTGAGAATCAAAGAGTTAAAGATTCCTCACTAAATAGAGGAATTCACAGTCTTAGTCACGCCCATGACAAAACAAACTCGCGACCATAAAGTTTAAGATCTGTTAGAAATACTAAGAGCTATTTTTCTGGGATAACCAATGGACAGTTGACACATGGACTAGCCGTTAGACATTAGACAGGGTTCTTGCCGCAATTTTTGGCTCAGCAGTACAAATTGGAAATTCTTGACTGCTAAAAGGTTATAGTGACAACGACGTCAACCTAACAAGCATTTAATGTTGAATCTGCCTAGCACATTTTAGATATATGTTGACAGTTTTAGTCTAATGTCTCTTTGGTTGATATGAGCTATAAATACTCCACCAAACTGATGTTAATGTAAGAAGATAACCATTGATATGTGCCAAAACTCTTGCTAAGTTATTTTTCAACTTTCATTCTTTATTTCTTTATACATAGTTTGGTGTGAGCTTTAAATACCTTTTAGGTTAGGTTTGAGACTTAGCCCTTTTATAGAAAACTCTTGTATAGGTTAGAGAGTGAGCCTTAGAAAACTCTTGTACAAGTTTGAGAATGAGCCTTAGAAAACTCTTGTATAGGTTTGAGAGTGAGCCTTAGAAAACTCTTATATAGGTTTAAGTGTTAGCCTTGGAAAAACACTTATAAGGTTTGGTGTGAGCCTAAACACTAGGTTGAATGTGAGACTTGGAAAAACAGTTATATGGTTTGGTGTTAGCCCAAACACTAAGTTGAGTGTGAGCTTGTAAAACATTAGAGATTGAGTGAAATACTCAATTGGTGAATTGGGGAGTGGACGTAGGGTTGGTTAATACCCTAACAACTATAAAACTCTTGTGTTCATTCTTCTCCTACCCTTTCTATAATCTTTCATATTTGTGAGCTTCCTCTAAAATCAAAAATTCAAATTTGCCACCAATTCAACTCCTTCTCCCCTTCTTGGTGCACTAGGGCCAACACAAGGTTATTTACTCACCCAACTCACTCTAAGGTAGAACTAGGCCTTTCTCTTCATCTTTGTACATTCCCCTAAGCATTTTGGAGGATATTAGAACCATTGTGTACCTTTAAAGGCAAATATTTCACTAGAAAGCATCTATAATCCTCTTTCCCCTCTCATTATTTTCCCTTTCTTTTTCTCTTTCTATTTTTGAAACTTAGGAAATAGTGGTTATACAACCTTGTTGGTAAGTTGTACAACCCTCTTTTAAGTTGTATACCCCTTATTCTAGGTTGTAGAGCCCAACTTTCCTATAACATAGTAGAAAACTCTTTCTCTTTCCCCTTTGAATTTCTTTTTTTATAGAGTACTTTTTATGATACTTTATGACTCTAATGGCAAAATAGGGTGAGGTCTAATGACTTAGGTACCCTATTCACTTCAAAAATAAAGTCTTGGTTATGCTTTGAATGTCTTTGAGTTGATGCTTGTCATACCAAAAATGCTCTTGAGTTTTCTCTTTTGACTTCAAGGACATAATTTAATTCTATTTTTACCATATTGGAACCATAATCAAGTGAGGAATTTGAAGTTCCATTTGATCTTGAAAGCTCAATCTGTGATGGAGTATATGCTAACCATATGAATAGTGTTCTTAGCTGTTTAATCCTCACTCCTTGATTTGGCATTCTAATTTCTCTAATAGTTAGTTGTGCTATGAGTGTTCTAGCTCTTTGTAAGTATTATAAGGGAGGGTTTATCAACCCTAAGATCTTATTTGAAGTAAATCTTTGCCTTATGCCATTCAACATCGTTCAAATGCCTTGCATTGTGTGTTTATCTTCCCTCTTTTTTCATGGTTTATGCATTTTCTTAATTTTTGTATATTGATTTATGTTGTTGAAATGTGATAATTATGGACATAGACATATGCTTAGGTACCTTGACTTTAGAGACTTGGTGAGATGATTACTAGGACCTTTGTTTGCCTTTTCTTTAGTTTCCTTTATTTATTTTCTTTTTTTTAATTAATAACTTATTTTCTTCTTATGATTGTAAATGTTATTGCTTGAATTGTACCATAAATTTGGTCTTGGTTATCATCCTATATTAATTATGGATGATTATGTTCTTATGGATAGATGATAATGCATGCTAAATTTATATGCTATGTCACAGGCCCCTACCACTTTTTATATATGATCATGGATGATGTAATGTGTGAATGATGAATACATGAGACCCCTTGGCCATAATGCATGACCCTATCCATTGAAATTGGTGACTAGATTTTTTTAAGTATATTGCATTTAGATGCATGTTTAGGGGTGTTGGACTAATTTATTGAACCTAGTGTGGGAGGATGATAGACCAAGCTTATTTTGATGATTATCAACATATCTAAAAGCTAACTTTTCTCCAAGTTAGTGTGTAAAATCTTGCAAGTACATCAATCTTTTATTTCAAGGCTTATGGAAAAAGAGTTTGGTTAAAAAAGTCTAAGTATTCAAAGCCAACGAGTGTTGATGCATTTTAATAGGCATTGTGACTTCCTTAATAGATGTTGAAGATCCTCAACAGGCATTAATGTGACACCTAAGTGTTAGTAAAGTCTTCTAGACCTCTCAACGAGTAACCTTTCTAGAACTACTAGGCATTGGATCACTAAAGTACTTGAGCTTCGCAAGTTGACCTTCACAACGGGTATTGTATTTTTGCAACAGACGTGGTTTATTGAGATATCAATAGGCATTGAACTAAATGACTTGTTCTGAATAGAACTCTCAAAGCCTCGACATGGATGTTGGCATTTTAACAACGGGCATTGGAAAAGATTCCAGACAAAGCTAAAGGTTTTGGACCCTCCAATGGGGCACCTTCATATTTGCAATAGACATTGAGATCCTCTTCAACGAGCATTGAAAGAAAGCTAACAGCCATTAAAGGACTGTAGAAAAATTTAAAAAATAGAGCATTAAGTTCACATCCTCTTAGAAACTTCAACAGGCATTATCCGTATCTCAACAAGCATTAAAGTTGAATTCCAACAAGCATTGAGAAGGTGCAAATGTCGTTGAAGGAGCTAGTGACTAAAACATTGAGAAAGTCAGAAAATGAGCATCTAAGCAAATCTCTTAATAGCTAGTTCTAACGGGCATTTTAATATAATCAACAGGCGTTGAAATTATATTTTCATCCAACAATAGGAGTAGAGAGTGTCTAATAGGCGTTAAGAGACTATTTTATGACATGGAGTGACAACCTTCTTTCTAATGGCTAGCTTCATGTCTCTGCTTATAAAAGGACCCTTCTACAACAAAAATAAATAGAAAAAAATGGTCAAAATGAGTTTATTCTATTATGAGAGCAACTTTTGATAAAAGGGTGACAACAAGTGTGATCTAGCTTTAAGGGAAGATCATTGTCAAAAGCTTGCAGAAGTCTTCTTCAAAAACAGAGTTGAAGACCAAGCTTTAAGACATCTCTCAAAACTCTCCACCAAGTAAAGCAATTCTTATGAGTGTATTCTTTAGTGTTTATTGCTTGAGTGAGAGTATTCTTTCTCATATTTTTGTTTTAAATTCTTTAGAGAAAGTTTTTGGTTTAAGAGATCTTAAAAGATCTAAAACCATTTTTGTGAAAGGTTTAAGGTAGTACTTATAAACTACTTTGTGAAACAATTTTAGTTGCCTCTAGAAGTCTACTTGTAACAGCTTACTAGTGCTTGAAAACTGCTATTGTGAAGGTAATTGATAACACCTATAAGCTATCTAGATAGTGAAAGGCTATTGTGGGAAGATTAGAGGAGAGGATGTCAGCAAGATTGTACCAACCTCTATAAATTGACTGTCTAGATTTCTCATTATTTTTACACATAGCTTTGATTGTTTTTGCTTGCAATCCCTCTTCTAGGAAACCAAAGGACAATAATTAGCATTAGAGCTTGTCTTTCTATCAAGGCTTAAGTACTCTGAGTAAAGATCATGGCAAGTCATGAGGAATCAAAATTAATCCATAGTCATCATTCTTTAAAGGAGATGACTAAGGGTATTGGAAAAACTGTATAGAGATCTTTTTAGACAGTGAAACCATATATCTATGGGACATTGTCTAAGAAGGAAGAGAAGTTCTAACTAAATTGGTTAGAGATGTTCTTGTTCCAAAGCCTAAGAGTGAATGGACAGCTAAAGAGAATAAGGCAAACTTGAAAAATAGACGAGCTATGCACATTCTCTTCTGTACAATCCATAAATCTCAGTATACAAAACTGCGAATGTGCACATCGGCCAAAAAAATTTGGGACACTTTTCAAACTCAGCATTAAGGCACTAATGAAGTTAAAAAGAAAAAGATACAAATGCATACCTACATGTATGAAACATTTGTTTATTAGCCTAGTGAGACCATTACTGAGATGTATAATAGGTTCATTAACATAGTGGGCACTCTTAAAATTCTTTGAAAGTCCTATTCCAATGAAGATATAGTTGTAAAGATTTTAAGAACTCTTCCCAAGGACAAGTTGGAAGCTAAGAAGACAATAATATAGGAAGCTAATAAGTTAGAAGTCCTATCTCTATATGAACTCATGGGACAGCTTCTAGCTCATGAAATCACTCTTGAGGAGACATCTGAAAGCTTTGGAGTGAGAAAGAAAGATTTTACCCCAAAAGCCAAAGAGGTACACTCTGAATCCCCTTCTTCTTCTTGCATGCTAACATCTTCTTCTAGTGATGATGAAAATAGCAGTGAAGATGAGCAACTTGCCCTTATAACAAATAAAGTAAAAAGATTTCTCTCAAAGAGAAAAAGGGCAAGGATATATAATAAGAAAAGTAGTAAGAGTCAACTCATTTGTTATGGATGCAATAAGAAAGGGCATATCAAGTTAGATTGTCCTAAGATAAAGAAAAATAAAGCTCCTGTTAAGAAATACACCTCCAAGAAAGATAAGGAAGTGTACAAGGCTACTTGGGACGGCATAAGTGACCCTGAACCTGATAAAGAGGACACCAAAAAGGAGTTGGCCAATCTTTGTCTCATGGTAATTGGGGACAAATCCAAAGAATCCTCAAGCGAGCACTCCTCCAAAAATGATAGTCACAGTAATGATGAGCATGAGGTAAATTTGTTTGATTCTTATTCGAGAGATGAGTTATATTCAATTATCACCAAGCTAACTATGAAAGTTGAGACTTTCAAGTCTAGCACCTTTACTCTTAAGAAAGGGAATAAATCCTTAAAGGATTATGTTAAGGGTCAATAGACTCTGGCTATGGAGGTTGAGTCTCTAGATACTGAGAATTCTAAGCTCAAGGATAATCTCAACAAATTTATCAAAGGAAAGGAGAAACTAGACTCCATCCATGAAATTCAAAGGAGCCCATCCATTAAACATGATTAGGATATAATGCTTCTACCTCTACTACTTCATCTGCTTCCAAGACAGTCTTTGTCAAGGCTAAGGAAGTTAGCATGCCTAACCAATGAAAATGCCAAAAATTCCCAAGAAGAGAAATGCCAAGACCAATGGCACAAAGGCTAAGTCTCAACCTATTTAGATGCAATTGAGACTTGCTTATTCTAAAGCCAACTATACCGATATGTATTTTCTTACAAGCCTAAAAAGTCTCTAAAGGTATAAAAATTGGCATTCATGCATATAGGTATACACCTTGCATAAGAGCATCCCACGTGAGAAATACTCCTAAACAATTAGCTCAAAGGAGTTACAATCTTATAAACACCATGTGCATGCTCTACCTAGAAATAGGACACTTGTGTATTTCAATGGTGAATGTTTTTATTATGGTATTTATGGTCACATTGCCTATCATTGCCTTGCTATAAGGCATGATGAGTATATGGCTAAAAATAACCCCTAGGACACAAAAAGATTTGGTACCTAAGATTTAATTCTCCTTATTTTTACAGATGTGCTTGTAATCCCAAGTTGGAAAGTAAGAGTGGTATCTAGACAGTGGATGTTCAAAACATATGACAGGAGAAAAGAAGTTCATGTAATTAGAGAAAACTAAAGGACTTGAAAATGTATCATTTAGAGACAATAAGAAAGCAAAATCACTGACATAAGTAAAGTTGGTAAGGATGTTGATTCACCCATTCTTGATAAAGTTTTGCTTGTTAATGGACTCAAACATAATCTACTGAGTGTAAGTCAGATTTGTGACAAAGGCCTTAAAGTTATGTTTGAACCACAAGCTTGCTATGTGTCAAAGATTAGTGACAACAAAATTTTGTTCATTGGTAGGAGAATTCATAACATTTATGTCATTGATTCAAATTCTCTCATTAACCATGGTGCAAAGTGTCTAGAATCTATAATGAATGAAGGTAAAACATAGCATAGAAGGGCTAGGACATGTTAGCATGGAACTCCTCAACTGAAAAGGAGAAACTTGGTTAAAGGTTTGCTAGAAATCAAGTTTTCAAATGAAGGAGTTTATGAAGCATGTCAAAAAGGAAAATAGGTCAAATCTTCATTCAAAGTCAATAACAAGGTAAATTCAACTAGACCCTCACAATTGCTTCACATAGATAGATCTATTTGGACCTCCAAGAGTGTCTAGCTTGGGAGGCATGCATTATGCATTGGTCATAGTAAATGACTACTTTAGGTTCACTTTGGTGTTGTTCCTCTCACATAAGGACTCTTGTTTTGATGTATTTAAGACTTTTGTAAGAGAATTCAAAAACCAAAAGGAATTGAAAATCTCTTCAATTAGAAGTGATCATGGAGGAGACTTTGAGAATGTTAAATTCCATAGCTTTTGTCATGGGTATGGTATCTCACATAACTTCTCAACTCTTAGACACCACAATAGAATGATGTGGTTGAAAGGAAGAATATAACTCTTTAAGAGATGGTTGGGACCATGTTGAATGAGTGCAACCTTCCTAAGTACTTTTTAGGTTGAAGCTATAAACATTTCTTGTTATGTCTTAAATAGGGTATTGGTTAGGCCCTTGTTGAATAAAACCCCCTATGAGTTACGAAACAATAAGAATACTGTGATTTTATATTTTAGAGTCTTTGGTTACAAATGTTTTATTCTAAACACTAAAGGCAACCTTAGCAAATTTGACACTAAACCCAATGAAGGAATTTTCCTTGGATACTTCACTACCAACAAAAGGTATAAAGTCTTCAATAAGATAACACTTATTATTGAGGATTTTATGCATATTGTTTTGGATGAATCTGACCCCACTTCTTTAAGAATAGAAGCCGATGTTAATGATCTTGCAAGTCCCATGAGTAAGCTGTATATTAAAAATATAGATAAGCCATAAGAAATGAAAAGTGAAGAAGATCATATCAACCTCTTCCTACTCCAAATATTGAGCAAACTCAACTAAAAAGGGACTGGATCTTCAAGAAAGTTATCCAAGAGATCTCATCATTGGTGATCCTTTAAATTGGGTAAATACTATATCATCATTTAGAAATACATGCACCAAGCTTGCTTTTGTTTCCCTTATTGAGCTTAAGACCATATATGAGGCCATAAGAGATTAACATTGGATACTTGCTAAATGGGTCTTTAGGAATAAAGTATGGACCGTAGTTCCTAAACCTCAAAAACATTCCATTATTTGAACCAAATGGGTCTTTAAGAATAAGCTTGATGAGCATGGAACCATAGTTAGAAAAAAGGCTCAATTAGAAGCCAAAGGCTATAACCAAGAAGAGGGAATTGACATTGATAAAACTTTTGCTCCAGTAGCAAGGTTGAAAGCCATTAGGATTTTACTTGTATTTGTATCTCATATGAATTTTAAATTATATCAAATGGATGTCAATAGTGTTTTTTTTAATGGCTACATTGATGAAGAAGTATATGTTAAACAACCCCCTAGTTTTGAAAACCATGGCTTTCCTAACCATGTGTCCAAGCTCACCAAAGCCTTATATGTCTTAAAGCAAGCTCCAAGAGCTTAATATGAAAGGTTAAGCAACTTTCTTATAAAGAAAGGGTTTTCCAAAGGGTTGGTAGACACAACACTATTCTCTAAAGAGAATGGAGACCTATTGCTTATGCAAATATATATAGATGATATCATTTTTAGTGCCACTAATGTTTTCTTGTGTGAAGATTTTTCCAAAGTAATGAAAAGTGAATTTGAGATGAGTATGATAGAAGAACTTAAGTTCTTTCTCGGATTATAAATCAATTAAGGGAAAGAGGGAATCTTCATCAATAAGCTAAATATACAAGGAAATAATTAAAATACCTAGCATGGAGAATAGCAAATCATGTAAAACTCCAATGAGTACCAACATCAAGTTGAGCACAAATGAACATGGTAAGGTTATGGATCAAAAGTTGCATAAAGGTATGATAGGCAGTCTTCTCTATCTAACAACATCTAGGTTTAACATTATGTTTAATGTATGTTTAGATATCAATCTAATGATATCAGTCTAATCCAAAAGAGTCTCATATGCTTGCTGTAAAATACAAAATCAAATATCTTATTAGTACTTCTAACTTAGGACTTTGGCATCCTAAGAGCTCTTCATTTGAGTTAAATGTATTTTCAGATATTGATTTTGCTTGATGTACCCTAGATAGAAAAAACACTTTAGGCACATATTAATTACTTGGTGAATGTTTAGTGTCTTGGAGTAGCAAAAAGCAAAATTTAGTTACTTTGTCCACCACTAAAGCTGAGTATGTGGCAATAGGTCTAAGTTGTGCTCAAATCCTATGGATGAAGCAATAACTTCTTGATTACAAGGTTATTATAAATCAAGTGGCCTTAATATGTGATAACACTAGTGCCATCAACTTGTTTAGGAATCCTATTCAGCATTCTAGGAGTATGCATATAAATATAAGACATCACTTTCTTAGGGATCATGCTAATAATGGTGATATTGTATTGGAATTTGTTGATACTAACCATTAATTAGCATATATTTTCCTCAAATCTCTTTGTGATGAAAGGATCCAATTCATCAAAAGAGAACTTGGAATGATTGATGCAAATACATTGAGTTAACATCAACAGGTTCTTCTCTTTCACCCTTGTTGATTCATACTTAATTGTTGATTGTTTGATGATTGATATATTGCTTGACTTTTACTTGAAATGATTTCCATTAAAGTCTTTAGACTCTATTAACTAAAGATTTTAATTGTGTACTATTTAGATCAAATGTCCTTACGTTAATTGAATTCATGACTATATCATTGAGTTTAATTCATAATTTGCATCAACTAAGTTTTCAAAATGTTTGCCTATTTGAAAAAATCTATTTTAAACTTCTTTTTTTTTTTTTGAAAAACATGGCCAATGTCCAATGTGAGTTTGCCAACAACCGTTGTTTTATTGATGAGTTCCACATTTTAGCTTTTGTATGTCCCTATGATCGTTGTGAATTTCCAACAACTGTTATTTACCCAATGGATGTCATGACCAACCACCATCATTGAATAAAGAACACTTGCTTGATCAAGCTAACAATCATGTCCAACCACTATTGTTTTAATCACAACAACTGTTGAACACTCTTAACAGTCATATTTTTTAAAGAAATGAGGTACTCTTCAAATTTCTATATAAACCCCCTTAAACCATAAACTTGTTTTACTTTAGCTTTCATTGTGTTTTCACTTTTTATCTCCCTCTACATTTGCTACTATTTACTTTGCTTTTCACTTACATAACTTTAAACCAAATGGCACCCAAAGTTGAACTAACCAAGAGATACAAGCAATCTACTAGGAAAAATCCTCAACCCTTCTACTCAAGCTCACAAATTGAGGAAAACTTAGCCTCAATGCTAGCATAATAGAAGAAAAGGACATCTAAACCATCCTTAGTAACTCAATCCTTGAAGAAATCCAAATCTATCCTAAAATCAAAAGGGAAAAGGAAAGAGATAGAAATAGAGCAAACCTCTTTTATTCTCTAAAAATTCTAGCTTAAAATGGAGAAAGAGAAGGAATTAGCCCTCAAACTCCTCAAAAGACATCTTGAGGAAGGTAAATTTTTAAAATTGACTGATTTACAAAGGTATGGATTAGCAAAATAGTGGAAGAACTTATGACAGGAATAAGGTGGGAACTCTTTTGCCACATAAAAGAGCCCTATTATCTAGAGCTCATAATAAAATTTATCACCATCTTAGAAGTTTTGGGACGTGATTGCCATGCATATGTATAGGAAGTATGATCAAATTTAGATTTTTCAGCAAAAAATACACCCTAAGGCCAAATGAGTTGACAAAATTCTTTGATGCCACCACTGCAAGAATAATAAAGCATCCTTCCACTTTCAAAATGGATGTAAACCAATTTTAGAAGTCAATCATGAATGGAAAAGGCAAGTACAATAGCAATAATAGTAAGGCATTAAAAATAAAAAGCCAAGCCTTAAGGATATATCATAAATTATAACTTAGAATATCAATGGTAGAGCTTAATCCAATCGTAATTGCACCATCATAGACCTATTCTATCTTTGGTGCATCAAGAAGAAGTAAAGGATCAACAAACCCTTGTTCTTGATGCAAAGGATAAATGGTCAAGTGGACAAAGAGAATGAGTTCATGATGGGACATTATGTAACTAGAATTTCCAAGTATGTAAAGCTTATTTCCTCAACATCAAACAAACTTGAGGAAAGGAACATTGTGTTGTATAAACTACCATACAATGAGTCCATTTTTGAAAAGATGTTATTGAGCATGGCGATCCTTCAAATGCTCAACTCTAGCCTAATAAGGAGAAATGCCTAAACTAGAATAAGAAGATAAGGATGTTGAGGAAGCCATAAGAGTAGGGATTGTTGTTGTGAAAGAGATTGAAACTAGTGCCCTTACTCCTAATATTGTTCCTTATCTCTCATACTTTGAGCAAAAGGTCCTTGATCAAGTGGTAACCATCTCCAGTACTGTTTAAAGGTTGAGTGTCTCTCTTTACTGAAAAGTACAACAACTCCAAAGATATATGAAAGAAGTCAACCAAAACTTAGATTGGACAATGGAAGGCTTGAATTTGCCACCTGGAAGTCCAACTACTCCAACAGAGCTAGATGCAGCAGTAGAGCCCAAGGACAAACCATATAACCATTCCTAGTATCCTCACCTCTAATCATCTTTGTCATCTCATATTGCATATTTTATGTAATGACCAATTCATTTTAGCTCTGATACCAATAAATGTAACGACCATTTTCATTTACATAACTCGTATCATTCATGTTCAAAATACATATGCATATAGGTTTTATCCATCCTACACACAATCAAACATTTACTTGATG
>CATIWR010133128.1:0-13215 GCA_949677035.1 Omphalea diandra | reverse complement strand
TTCGTATTAACATTATATTTATCATTATATAAATTTTAATTTCATATAAAATCAATTAAATAATAATTATTATTTTTTATCATTATACAATACAATTATATATTCAAATGTGTTATTTAATAAAGGGTAAAATTGGAAATATATTACATATTTTTTTTTCCTTCCATAATTGGTTATCCAATCAAGGAAAAATAAAAATTATTTTTCTTTCCCTCCTTTTTATCCAATCATGAGGGAGGAAAATAAGGAGGAAAAATAAAATTTATTTTCCTTTCTATGGAAATTTGTCAATCACAGGGTAAGTAAAAAAAATATATGCACAATAAAATTATATATTAAAATGCATGTGCCTTTTCAAAATCATGCATATGCATAGATTGGAAATTCCATCAAATTGAATCGAATACTTGTGTGATGTAGACAAGTAGGATTGACCAAACGTATAAGACAAAGGGTGAACTATGTCCTTCTACCCCAAATTTCACATAATTCATAAGTCAATTCTTTAATTTTAAAGATCACTTTACTTCATTCTTTAGATTTTATTCTATCAAGAACTATGTCCTTTTACCCCATATAGTTTGTAAAAAATGAATATATAATTTACAAATATGAACCTATGATTTATTGATAACAAATCTATAATTTACAAAAATAACATGCAGTTTATAAAAAAATAAATTTACAGTTTATTAATAAAAAATATAACATTTATACTAAAATAAACTTTCAATTTATAAAAAATAAACTTACAGTTTGCAAAAAAATGAATTTAAGGTTTTCTGATAATAAATTTATAATTTATATCAAATGAACCTATAGTTTATAAAAAATAATTTATAGTTTACTGATAATAAATTTACAGTTTATATCAAAATAAACCTATAGTTTACAAAAAATAAACCTATAATTTATACAAAAAACAACTTACAGTTTACAAAAAATAAACATATATAATTCTCCAAAAGAGTAAGCGCACATTTATTGATAAAAAGAAAAGCGCATATTTATTGATAAAAAGAAAAACGTTCATTTTTTCGCGTGCAATAGATCCATGGTTTATATTGCAATATAGATATGAGTCTATAATATAACAACTCAAAAAATATGTGGCACAACAAAAAGCCAAAAAAATTAAAAATCCATGTGGCAATTTGGGTTAAACAAGCATGAAATATAGTTGGCAAAGGATTTTTGTCTTGAGAAGTTATATATATATATATATATTAATAAAAAAAATTCAAATACTTGAGTGTTTGAACGATAATATTCAATTCTTTTAATTTTGACAAATTTAGCTAATTTTACAAAGGTTTTGACAATTATAACTAATTTGATATTTTAATCAAAATTAGATGAGATAATTCTCAACATATCATCTACCTAAAATTGAATTTTAAAAAAGATATATTAAGTGAGTTCTATTAGATTTAAAATTCAATCTTTTATACCGGATATGTCATGGATTATGATTTTGATCAAAATTTCAAATTGGTCATAATTGTCAAAATCTTTACAAAATTAGCTAAATTTGCCAAAATTAAAAGAATTGGATATAATTATCAAAACATGTAAAAATTTGGATTTTTTTAACTAATAAGCCTATATATATATATATATTGCTCAAAACAAAATAATATTTCTGAATATTATGAAATAATCAAATGCATTATAATTAACACTACAGATTATAAATATTATGAATAGTTGATCACATCTAGAATTGAATTTGAGAATTTTTATTTTTATATTTTTAATATATATAGATTTATAAATAATTCAAACTGATTTTTTTCATCAAACTATTTAGTATTCGTATATTTTTTGAGTATGAAATTAATTTGAGAATTTTCGTTAAACTAAAGCAGCTATTTATCAATTAATTTATGGGCTCAATGATATAATTGGTCTCATTAGTGATATTAAAATCTTCTGCAAAATTATATGAATTCAAGATTTTTTTTTTTTTCAAAAAGAAAATTAGCATTGAACAGAGGATAACCCTCCAAACTCATTCAACTCGCAGGACCAAGACAAGATTGGTCAATTTAGAATTCCCAACAAAAGTTCAAGTTGATATTTTTTTCTTCCAACCCTCTCTCCACCTCATAATAGAACTGTAGGCACCTGCATTTCATTTCATAGAAAAAATATAACCAAATTCTACATCAAACACTTCTCTTCTCTTCTCTTCTGTACAAGGGAGGAGCTAAGCTAAGCTAACTTCTTCTTCTTCCTCCACCTATATATACAATACTCATCAACCATTTGTGCGTCTAAAACTCGCAACTCATCTCTATCTTCCTTTAAAGAAGGAGCTTATATATATACATATATAACCATGCTGCTAAGAAGCTCTTCAACACCATTTCTTGGATCCCTACTCTCATCTTTTTCATCAGACAGTCCTAATAACAACACCCACTTTCCTGATACTAACACTTCTTTCAAGCACTATATCTCTTTCCATTGCTGATCAGTTTTCTGCTGGTCTTCGCCACGCTCAGTCTGAAGGTAACCTAGAGGGCCTGCAGGCTTATGCTTCTTCTTGCTCTGGTAATGAAGATTGCAAAAGTTTAAGCCAACCCAAGAAGGTTCAAGGAAGAAAAAAGTGCTTGATGTTGGAAACTATACCTTCTTTCTCACTTTGTAATTTGAGAAGTCGCTTCGAAGAGGAGGAAGATGATGATGACATAGCAGATGAAGGAGAGGAAGGTGGTTGCTTTGAATTAAGTAATAAGATGGAGAACATGGTTTCAAATGATAAAGTGGAAGTTGTCGATAGAAGTTTGAATGTGGATTATTTTGAAGAGCAAAGAGCCTTGATTAGTCAAGAGATGTATCTTGCCAGAGGGCTTGGCATTGATGGTAGTAGCAGCAGTGGCGATGGTGGCCGGCTTCATTTGGAGAGTGGAGATGGTGGAGACACTCCAGGCACAGAAGAGTATTATAAGAAGATGGTGCAGGAAAATCCTAGCGACCCTTTGTTTCTAAGGAATTATGCTCGATTTCTGTATCAGGCGAGTACTGTTCCATCTCCTCTAACCTGTTCTATAGCATTGGACTATAATCCTGGTAGTTCAATGATTGCATCGTCGGGATTTAAAACCTTGACAACCATTGTCTTTGATGACTGGCTACGGATACTGTAAACCGTGATTTTTAACAGTCGAAGAGAGACCTTGAAGGAGCTGAGTATTACTCGCGAGCAATATTATTAGATCCTAAAGATGGCGAAATTCTGTCGCAATATGCAAAGTTGGTATGGGAACTACACAAAGACCAAGATAGAGCTTCAAGCTACTTCGAACGGGAAGTTCAAGCTTCCCCTGAAGATAGGCATGTTTTGGCGTAGTATAGAGATTATGCCTAGAGCTTCACTTATGCTCGTCTTGTCAATGGCCGACTCTTGAGATTAATTGAGTTTTATTTTGCAGCCACGTGCATGCGGCATATGCTAGTTTCCTGTGGGACACAAGAGGATGGGGATGAGTGTAGCGTGCCGAAAGATTTTGATGCCACACCTTTGCATGGAGTAATAATGGCTTCTACAGGTGATCGATTGCAATAAATTTGTGAAGTAGGGTGTGAAGCCTTCAACTTTGTGGCCAAAGAGTCGGCTAGTCAACACGAGACATTTTTAGGACTAGAAGCAGATACCGATGGGAAAAAAGAAAAAAGAGAGCTGCTCTTAGTTGTGTATGGATTTAAAAATAAATGCCAAATAGCATATTAGACAATCAAAATTCTTAGAAGTGTCCAGTAGCCATCTTTATTTACCGCTTCCTCTTTCAATTCATTTTTGATAAAATTCTTGGGCAGAACCATTTACATTGTGCTTTTTTGCAGTGCCAACAATAAAGTTCCATTTCCAGAACTGCTTTGTTTGCAGACTCATGAACGAGCTTCAAAACTAACGTTTGTACGCGCCAAAAACAAATAACAATTTCTATGGGAATAGAGCGCTCTCAAGTTACCAAAGAAAATTATTGATCATGTTCATGTTAGAGTAAATATATTAAAGATGCCAATCTTTATTTCTGTAAGAGAAGTAACCAATCATGGACATGGAAATAAAGATTTTCAAATCAAAAGGAGCCAAAGATTTGTACAACCCAAAAAACCAGACATCACATTCCCTCACAACATTGGGCTTACATTACCCAAAACCTCCCGCTTGAATTGCATATAAAAACCATTCAAGGGAATTATAAACTTAACTATACCATCTGAGGCGACAATAATAGAAAGATCTCTAACACTCAACGTCAAACACACACCTCAAAAAATACACATTGAAAGAAAAATGTTCATATCTGGAAGCAGAAGTCAAAAACCTTGTATCATCTTTAGATTAGAAAACCGAGCTTTAGGACTGAGTACTTCCTGCCTTGGTGCAACTTTCTCCTATCGTGCACCACGCTGATAGAAGCCATTGCCTCTCGGTCTTGTGTGGTCACCAACATCTTGATTGCTTCCCCTCCCTGAACTGCGAGCACCAAAACGCCCCCTTGGAGCATCTGCCTGGTAACCACCTCTGCCTCTTCCCCTTCCTCCTGCACAAAGAAATTTAAATGGCAGCTCAGTGCAAACAGAACAGAACCAAAAGCAAACTCATTTAGTACATTTATTTGAGCATATACTGTGTTTCAACCCAATGGCTGAATACCACAAATGCAGAGACATGAGAAGAGAGAATGTGAAACACTGGGAGACAAAAAAAACCCCGAACTAGTAGAAGCAAAGTAGTAATTGCATCCGAAACCAAGGACTTTTGCCATATTCTCTGTACTGTTACAAATCTACAAAAAAAACTAATACTAATTGTAGCACAGGCTCTGCCATCACCACTACCTCAGCCAGAGGTTAGTATACAGCAAATAAAAATTATTTTCATCATTATCGTGCATCAGCACCAGTACTCTATTTCCCATACCATTTTTGAGTTATTCATTTGACAATACATTGCTTCCATTCAATTTTCCTTTTGAGGTCCTTTGAGGACTAACTATACAGAACAGAATGTCAGACAAGCCATAATTTGAGGCCATACTTCCATTAAAGTGCACATGAACAATTTAGGAAAATTCACAAGTTTAGTTCTTGATACTCCATGTCAATTCAATGCTGGTACTTACTGATAACTCTATATGAAGCTCCATCTAGTTCTTTAGTATGCATATGAAATGAATGCAGAATAATCCACTTGTATAATTAAATTGAATCATCAATATCAAAATATGAGCAAATCAAGAGACTTATTGCATGTACCTATGCCAGGTCCAATTATGAATCAGTTATTTGACTATCCAAAACCTGAATTGATCAATAAATTTCGATCTGGTTTCAGTACAGTATGTATAAACTTCGGTCTAGATACTTGTTCAGTTCAGGTTTTAGTTCTATTCAGTTCAATATGATTCAGCTATGCAGTTACTAAAAAAACATAGACAAAATATACAAAAGCATACCTATTCATAATCAAATCACCTAATTAATATATATAATATATATAACCTATATATAGTATATTTAAGCATAGACACTAATATAATTTAATTATATATAATACACATCATATATAACTTAAATATAATATATTTAAAAATAAACAACTTATATAATTTACATATAGAATATTTGAGTGCACATATATATATATATATAGTTTGACTTTTCAAATCAATCCGATTCGGTTTGGTTCGAATAAATTCGGTTCGGTTTCAGTTCAGATATTTTCAGGTATTTTTTTTTTCAATTATTGTTCAGTTCGGATATTTCCTATTGTTTATTTTTTAGTTTCAATCGGTTTATTCAATATCTGTGCTCACACCTATGTCCACATATAAGCTCTAAATCTAATACATTGCCATAGAATTATGGACAATAATATGATTACATTGGCAATTGCATAAATAGCATTAGCAATGAACAAAACCAAATAATTTGCGAAAATAAAGAAAATCGTGTATTCAGAAGGATAAAAAGGCACAATTTATTAAATAATAATAATAATAATAATGAGAATGCATTTGTCAACATACTTCCTCCTCCACCTCGAGAAGCAATGCCACTATTTGGTCTTCTTTCCTCAATGTAGACTTGCCTTCCAGCAAGCAGTATTGGAGATGCCTATGGATGGACAAGATTAGGTCAGGCTGATATATATCCATAATACTTCATTAAACAAAATAAATGCTTGAAGAATGGTAAATAATTAATCAAGAATTGCATAAATACAACAAATATGAATTATTTTGAGAAAAAAAAGTATTCATCATTTTCATCTTTTTGGTAATTAAATTTAATTAAAAATCAAACAAAGTTTTAAGATCCATAAACCAAAAAATCCTCATTATACAAAGAAAATAAAGATTTTTCCATAATTATCACATAAACCATAAACATGGAATAATTTTCATTTTTTTCATCTACAGAAGCTCCCAGGAATGGCTCATTGTCCAGATTTCACACAAATCAGCAACAAATCAAATGGCCTTGACAACAATAATAATAATAATAGTATTTGAAAGTACCATACGAAAATAGCCATGATAAAGCCCCACATGGAGAAATAGAAAATTGGAACAATAAAAGCCGTTTAAGAAATTGAAAACAACAAATAGTGTTTCATGCACATACATAAATGAATGCTAAAGACAAGCAGAAGAAGCTACAATAAGACTGACATATATAGTCAGGAAAGACTGACATATATAATCAGGAAGTAAATATCAAGAGAAAGTAAAGAAAATAAACTTTTTATAATATAAAGTTCAGACCTGGATGGCATTTTGGACACTAGTCAGGTCTTCAAACTCAACGAAAGCATAGCAAACACCAATAACATCCTGTAAGAATAATCACCGTTTCAGCTTATCTCAAGGTTATAAAAGCAGAGCTTTGCAAAAGGGAAGACAAAAGGATTCACCTTCCGATTCCTGATGAACACACCATCAGGTTTAATTCTTCCGAAGCTCTTAAACTCCTGCTCAATTTCTGTGGCAGTAACATTGGAGGGCAAGTTTCTAACATAGACGGATTTGGGTTCACCTGAGCACAATGATGACCAACAATCAATTTGATGCTTCTGAGTAAATCTTTAGACACAATAAGCATATATCCTCTAAAGCTTCAAGCATGCAGAAGAATAGTTCCAAACAAGGAGCAACGTCATTTGAAAATAAAATAAAACACAGAGAGAGACGGAAATAATTTAAGGGAAATATCCAGTGACGAAGCCAGGATTATTGTATTTGGGGGGCAAAATAAGTATTTCTGACTTTTTTCTTTCAAAATTGTAATAAAAAATAATTTTTAAAAGAGATTAATAATTTTACACATGGATTGAAAAGTGTATAAATTATTTTTGTACACCTATTTTATATACGAGAAAAAATTTTGCTTGGGGGGGGGGCAAGGCCACCTTGTGCCCTCCTTTAGCCTAGTCCCTGGAAATATCATGCACAATTTGATCAAGCTTTTGTTAAAAGAAAAAAGATCATGGCAGAAATATTTGCCACATTTTTAAGGTCTTGCAGGTATGACCTTGCCCATCAACTGGTTCCTGAACATCAGGAAGATATCAGATATCAGATATCAGATGCTCCATCCAAAAAAATTCCGGATGCACAACTTATGCGAGAATGACCAGCCAAGGTACAATGATAAAGACATCTTTAAAGTAAAAATAAGGATTCAGACCTTCATCTAGACCCAAGCTTTCCTCTGTCGCTTCAAATCCAGATTCAGGCACATAAGACAATCCGGAGTCTGATTGCTGACTAGCAGGTGGTGGTATGTGATTCCAGTCTGATGCACTTGAAGCACTCTTGTTAATAGATGACTGAGTTGTGACTGATGACTCCCCCTTAGAAACTCGTAACTATCATATATGAACCAAAAAAAAGATTTACAAAAATTAGTTGCTGTATCTCAGCTGCCTTGAAGCAATGTAGTACCAACTAGAAACAAACACTCTCTTCTGGTCTCTCTTCCTTAAATATTTCACTTGACCATTTTCATACATCAACTGTATTTAAGGCGTTATTTCTTTATTTACCCTTGCTTTTCATTACATGCAGGGAGTATATCAATTCCAACGATAGGAGCATATAAATGCAAATATATGTTCCAAGCCAAGAAAGCACATGTACAAGCAATAAAAATGGTACATACTATAGATGCATAAGTTCTCTTTGGAGGTTCTTCTACAGGTTCCTCCAGAGTAGGAACTAGAGGATCTTGCACAACATTCATGGCAACTTGAAATGAACCAGGCGCCTCTTCAACAGGAGTTTCTTCAACTACAATTTCATTCTCAAAATCTTGTTGCTGTTGTTGGTCTGGAAGACTATACTTGTCTACCGGATCATCCTCTATGTGAATTGAGTTCACATATTCCCTAGCTTCTTCCTCCAAAACATAGTCAGAAACTAGAAAATCAAATAATTTACATAATCAGGCTCGTATTGTCCTCATAAATTAGATGCAAATGATGGTAAAGAAAATTAATCATAAAAGAATGAAAAGTGGGTCTTTCAAGTAGATACTTCACCCCAGTCCTTTATCGCTTAATCTAAAGTCCAAAGGCAAGAATACATATAGATCTTCCACACTAAGATTCAGCAAACAACCACAAAAGAGGATGACAAGCAGAGAAATTCAAACGCACATGACAATGAAGGACAGGTAAAATTTCACTTCATCAATTTAATCATATTCCAATAAAACTTTATAATCCATGCTAAAATAGGTACATGAATTGCACCATAATTGCATAGAAGAACAAACCATAGACATTGAGGTTATAACAAAATATATTGCACTCATTTGCCTATCCAGTTTGCAAAGTTGCTGCCACATGACAACTTCTACCTATTATCTAAGGCTTCGACAACATCAGTTACCTAAGACAAAAGGCTATAGATCTGGTGTACAAAATAAATAAGCTAGAAGGCATATATATTATAATTATGCCAACAATTGATTAAATTACAAAGCTTCAACGCACAATCAGTTAATTCCAAATGAAAATTAACAATTACTTGCATTGAATCATTAACATGTTACCTGGTGGCTCTGGAAGAGGGCGGGAAGCATTCAGTTGTGTATCATGAGTTTCCTCAGATGATAAGGGTCCTGAATGTTGCTGGTAAACATTTCCCGATGATATGGGAGGAGGATGTTGCAGGTAACCAGCTTCCTCTTCAATAAATTGGAAGATATCATTCAGAACAAAATAACCCTTCTCTTGAGGAGCCAAGAAAAAGGTCTGCACAAACTTTCTTCTGCAAATGAAATCCTTGTTTTTAATGGAACCAGATACCATCACCAGAACACCTCCATTCCAAGACTTGAGAGAATTGATTGTCTTGATCTCAATGGCAGTAAAATTCAGCGACGTAACGAGAGTGTGGATTTGCTGCGCAGAAACAAAGATAGAGGGATAAGGCAATAGATTAGTAGCCAGCAATTACAGAAATAATCAATATAGTGCACCACTTTTTTATTTTTTTTTAAAGCACAACCTTTTGCGCAGGCATTACCCCTTTTTAGGGTATAGATTATACAATGAATTGAGAGGGTCCTGTAATTAAATCATTGATTCAAGTGTAGAAACTACGAAGCAGAAATAGAGCAAAGAAATCTAATGGTGGACGAAGTTGAAAACTAAATCATGATATGCCAATAACAACATGCATGCATATAGTACATGCATCAATCTTCTCTTAAGAAGTTAATACCAAAGAGCCACAAATAGTGTTAAACACAATTATTATTTAAAAAAAAAAAAGTCTTATAGTCAAAATCCATTAAAACAGAGAAAAAAAAAAAAACCCATTGTTTTTTTAACACATCAAACATGAAAGCAAAGAAAAAGAAATATAGGAGAGAGTACCAGCATTGTAGAAGCAGACTCGGTGGAATCACCATCGATACGAATCATGGTGCTAGCATCAGCGTAAAACTGATGTACCAGATCAGGATGCTGTTGAAGCACCTGATAATACTGTCCTACAAAGTACGACCCCACCTGCCCAACATATAATAACAACATCAACAATTATTAACAACAACAAAAGATTAAAAAATTAATCTTTTTTTCCTCTGATTCTCATTACCTGAATAGCACTAACCGTCCCCGGGTACGGACTCGCCATTATTACTATGATAATTATTATAATGCTAAGATTTAATAATTAGGGTTTAAAGAAAACAGATTATTAGATATGAGTGCGGGATGAGAGGGGAGCGGAGAGGAAGAAGATTTGGTGGACAGATTAGATAGATATACGGGAGGCGGCAATTGGTTGATTAAGAAAAGATGATTAGAGGGATGGCCGCAGGAAATCGTGGCTGAACACAATAGAATTGGAATCGCAATCCTATTATGGATACGCAAGTGAAGCTTAACGGTATCACAGAGACAGAATTGGAACAAAATAAAGGAGAGACTAAGGCCAACTAGAGAGACAGTGAGGGATTTGGACTAGCTCTGACCTCACAAACGACGAGTATCTTTTTCTTCTTTTTTTTTTTAAAAAAAAATATATTTAAAAAAACACTTTAATTAGCAGATGGCTGGCAGCATTTTAATGGAAGTTTATTGAAAACGCCATTTTTTTTTATTTTCTAATATTTGGGAAATTTTCAAAGGGATAAAAGATGGGATTGTGAGATTTTGAATCGTTATCTTTTTTTTCCCCTTTTCAAGTGTCAAATAAAAGAGAATTTTAATTAATTTTTGCCCACTTTATTCGGATTCACTTAAAAGTATTTTGTATTTTCCACAGAAGAAGAAAGCAACAAATGAGTGAACATTTATCATGCATAAATTATCATATTTCTTTTTTTTTTTTTAATTGAAACCATTTTACAAGGGCATCAAAAGTATTTAGAAAGATTAGACCTTAATACTACAAATATTTTCCTACCCACTAGACAATAAGCCCATTGCAAAGCGGAAATAAGAATAAGGTTAACGCAGAAGTTGATCGACATCTTCGTTTTCAGTTCACATGAAAAAAAAAAGATAGGACACTCTTATTAAAGTGGTGAAAAAAAAAAAAAAAAGTTGATATGACTTGCATCCTGTTATAAGCTAGACAAATCTGGCATAAAATTGAGCGTTCAGCGGAACTTGATGCTCATGAAAGGAATCAAGCGCATAGCACTAGGGCCAAACAGCCTTTCATGCCACTCGAGCAAACTAAGGTGAAAAACAAATACATGCAGCCTCTAATGTTTAAATACGTTCTCACTAGTACCATTTGCCCCTAGACAGTTTAGAGCATGAATATAAGTTTTCTCGATCAAGGTTTACGTGAGATTGTTTGATCCTGAAGCCAGACAAATCTGGTATAAAATAGATCGTTCAGCAGAATTTAATGCTCATGAAAGGAATCAAGAGCAGGAGATAGCATTTGGCCCTTAGCAACCTATCACGCCACTCGAGCAAACTAAGGTGAAAACAAAGAGATGCAGCCTAGAACGTCTAAATAGGATCCCACTAATAGTCGTCTCCAGATAGTTCAGAGCATGAATAGAAGATTTCTTGATCAAGGTCTACATGAGATTGTTTGATCCCGAGCACAATATCGATGTTTTGGGAGAAATAAGCATCTCAATGCCACTCAATCGCAGACAGTAATTGATTTTAATTAGATCAACAGCAACTTAACCACATTCCAGTTTTTGTTATTTCAGTAACAATATAACTCCAGAACTACCAAACAAAAGGCATACAGATATCAAAAGAATTATAGCTAAAAGAAAAACAGAGAGAGAGAGCTAAAAGTACCTAAAAATAGCAAAGGACAACATGATATGCTAACTACAATCCTACTGTAACACCTAAAACACAGAAAATTTCTAATCTTTCTATTCCCTTCAGGTATTGAACCATTCTCCATATTTTTAAAGAACACCCTACTTATAGGTAGGTTTAGCATTTAGGTGATTGGGGGGGAAAACCCATGACTGTTGGCAACCCCCAAGTCATGATATTTCAGTAGAAACTCCCATAGTAGGGCTGTGGAACTGGAGCTGGCTGCTGAGCTGGGGCCAATGTTGCTGCTGCAGCCGCCGGTTGTGCATAACTTTGTTGAGGGAATGCCTGCTGAAGTACAATCAGACCATCAGCAATTAAAAGAGAAAATAGGATAACAGATACAGCTTAACACTGTCCCAGGAACAATTCAATAAATAAATAAGTTATCCACCATTATGCCAGGAACCAGATATATTTACCACTGAGACATTATTGACATGGAATTAGGATGATTGACTTGGAAAAGACAGACTGTGATAAAGTATTATTTTGCTTGGAAATGTGATGAATAACATAGACAGCAAACAGCATGTGAAAGCAAACAATAAAAACCAATATGATAAAGGATACCAGAATTACAAAATTGTTGAGAATGTTAGATGAGGCTCTGATTTTACAAAATTGAATATTTCCCTACTCAAATAATAGGACAAACAGACCAAGCACATCTTGTGCAGATCGAATCACAAGTAACTCAATTATACCAATTCCATCACTGAAACCAAAACATCACTTAAGAGGAATGTAAGCAACCGTTGGTTCCAACACTCACAGTTTGATTGGTCCACATCCTCTATTAATTTTAATATTTTAAAAATTATTTATTATAACAGTTAAAACATAGTGTTTAAATATCAATTGCTTTATTTTTTACAATAGGTTATCTAATATAGTATGTAACTTTTAAAATATTAAAACTAAAAAATGATGTGAACCAATAGTGTTAATAAGTGACTGATGATAGCATTTCTCCTCACTTAATTATATTTTTCCTGACTTAAGTGACCTTTGCTAGCATTTCTCCTCACTTAACTGACAATGAAACAAAAAAATGAAGTCATATTTTTCCTGAACTTCCCGCTTCTTCAGCAAATTGATTAAAGGTTTGAATGTACACATATTGAATACATGAAATTTTTCTGCTCTATGAGAGTTTTCACTTAACACCTCAATTTTAATAACATTAAGACAAAATAGTAAAAGCTCAAGGAAAACAAACTAATTTTAGAAAAATGAAATTATTCAGTTAAAAATTAACATTCTAGATAAGGACGACATGTTGATTGATCTCATAATGTGTGATTCTTGGGGGGGGGGGGGGGGGGGGGGGGGGGGGGGGGGGGGGGGGGGGGGGGGGGGGGGGGGGGGGGGGGGGGGGGGGG
>CATIWR010133126.1:0-96616 GCA_949677035.1 Omphalea diandra | reverse complement strand
TATAACTCCAATTGGATACATCTCATGCACCTTTTTTTTTTTTTTTTTATTGCTGATAAAATCCTTGTTGAAATACATTTAAATCTCGTGATAACTACTTGTCAATGATAATAAGATTAGAGAGCAATCTAAAATGTTTCAAGCTATCAATTTGATACTTAAACTAGTATGAGATTTATCAAATAAATATTTTGAATAAAAAGATTAGTTTAGGAGAATACCTAGTGTACAAGCTTTATTTACAGAAGTAGCTAGGACTTTTACTTATTCTTATAGGATTAAAATCCCATCATGATCTTATTGAGCAAAGTCATATTAGGTTAATCTAATTTAAGCACAGTCATCACATGTTCTCTTACGGTCCAAATCTATTTTTATCTTGATATTTTCGAATATTCTTCTAACTCTTTTGTAACAAATATTGAATTTTTCCTTTATATATAGTTTCTAAGTTGTTTAAAGATATCTGACAATAAATAATAATTTTGAAAATGGCATACCTCTCTTTCGTATAATTATTGGCTTTTGCTTTTTTTTTTTTTTTTTTGTCAATTAAGTTGATGAAAATAGATACCAAGACACCAGTATCCCTTTCAATTTCAGTTTATTTGTATCACGGATAATCTTTTTAATGTGATGTGTAAATTTGTTATCTTTTTATTATCAAATATCTGTAAATTCTTCTCATTCTACAATCAAATTGAATAACACATAATATAATCTAATTAACAAGTAATAATGAGAAATAATCAAATACGAAATAATGGGAGGTACCTATAATACACACACTGGGAGGTACCTATAATACACACATATATATATATATATATGGGGAGAGAGAGAACAAAGTATGTTATAATAAAAAATATATATAAGAGAAAATAAGAGAGTGAAAAAAGACATTTTAATTAAGAGTGTTTTTGTTATAATAAAAAAAATTGTCATGATATAATTCATTTAAAAATTCTATCAAATTTCATAATATTTAGGTTAGTTATATCCAATTAAAACATTTTAATATAATAAAATTTCAAATGAAATTTCATGTATATCAAATATATAAAATTTAGATTTACGAATAAATGTTATAAAATTATATAATCTATTTATGCTAAATAAGTGAATTTCATCATTTCATAATAGGCATATCCAAATGGAAAAGCTGTGAACATATGGTATCATTTAGTAATATCATATGATTTTTTTTTATTTTTTTATATATTTTATAAATATTATTTATATATTCTCTTATTTTTAAAATATTATGTTACTAAATTATTTGATTAATTTAATACTCAATCGTATTTTAAAAAAAAAAAAAACCTACGTCCGAAATCATTTGTTGGTATGGAAACAAATCACTGAACCATCTTCACTTTAAAAATTTCTGCTATTTCGCAGACATTGATCTTCCCTTCCAACAATTTTGATCATTTTGGCCTCTTCAAACAAAATTTTCCGCTTTGGCCGTCCAATAATTCTAACCGTTTCGGCCCCACCTCCAAAACAACCAATAATTTTTATCACCATAATTTCTCTGGCTCAGGCTATGGTGGAAGCCTGAATCCAAAAATGCCCACTCTCACATTCAATGGCAATTTTTTTTTTTTTGTCCCTTAATAAATCAAAGAATAAATTGGCCTTTTTGGCTTTTGAGCACCGCCCCGCCCCCACCCCTCTTCTTCTCTTTTTCCCTCAACGGTCGAAAAATTAACTATTTCAATTATTTAAGACAAAATATTATTTCCTTATTTATTTTTTAATCTCCTAAAGACTTCTGCAAGTTTTATGCCAAATATTTTCTCTCATTTTTTTTCTTTTTCTTCTTTAAATCTCTTTCATTTACAATCTGTCATAGTTAATGATAATTCAATTTTTTCATTTTTCTGTCCTTTCTTTTAATTTTTTTAATAAATTGTCTATTTCAATAGACTGTTGAAATTTTTTTTTCAAATCTATTAGATATAGACTTTTGTAAAATTTTTTGATAAATTTTTAGTTTTCATTTCATCTCAAATCTAACATTATTGACAGATTTTGAATTTTTTTATGTTATTTTAAAATGACTCTTTATTAGTATTCTAGTTGTGCTTCAATATAGAATTAACTCTAATAATCTAACGTTGACTGTGCTAGAAATTAAATTCCACATGCATTTCCATTTGTTCATGTATAATTATAACATTGCTGAGAAATTAGCAGTTAATTTATGATATTCAAAATAGAAATTTTTCCTAAACCCATTTCTATGACCGCTACCAATCTTCAGATTTCAGATCCAAAATCATTCAATAGAAAAAATTGGAAAAGGGTACACAAATCGAAATCAAGTCTTTTGAATCAAGTGTTTCTAGCTCCATTGTTGACGCTTGTAGCCATCATCTTCTGGAACTCTTCAAAATTAACACATCCATCTCCATCTGAATCTACGCTAACAATCATCTTCACGCAATCCTCAACAGAACACTGCATCCCCAATCGATTCAACACCTGGTGCAACTCACGGGACGAAATCAGCCCATCCTTGTTCTCATCATATAGACCGAACGCTTCCCTCAACTCGAAGACCGCGTTTTCGGCCGATGAGGAGCGGCAGACCTGAGCAAACTCCTCCAGGTTGATGAAGCCATCCATGTCGGTGTCGACATCTTCCATCACGCTCTCGAGCTCCGCTACGGTGTAGGTTGAGCCCATGGCTTTCAGAACGCAGCCTAGCTCGGCGACAGAGATCTTGCCATCGCGGTTGGTGTCGAACTGGTTGAAGACCTGCTGGAGCTCGTTCTTGTCCCGGAAAGAGAGAGCCATTTTGGGTTTAGTGGAGAAAGGAGGATTCGGTTTGGGTTAATAAAGACACGAGAGGAAAGGATGGCGGTGGTGACAACGTGAGTCTGCGCCTGTCGAGGAATTGAACTGGTCTTTTCTTCGACCTTTAAGCTAGAGCGTTGCCGTCTTCTTTTGAAAAACTAATACTGAATTTACGAAGGCCGTACAAATTCGGTCAAACTTGATGAGGGTAGAGATAAACGAGTGGAGAAATTTGAGAAATGCTAACAACACTCTCTTATAAAACTCTCTATCCTATCATTATTTTTAATTTTAATATTTCAAATATTATATAAAATCTTCCTGTTCAAATATTTTTTTATTTATTATAATAAATTATCTAATATAATAAATAAATTTTTTAAATTTTAAATTAAAATTGATATGACCATTTAAATAAAAATTATTGGAAAAAGTGTTAATGAATGATTGTTGCTAGCATTTTTCTATAAATTTTATTATAATTAAATTTACCCCATAAAAATTGTCTAACTATAAAAAAATTATTTTTTTAATTTTTATAATTTATTAAATAATATTTTATAATTTTTCATAATTATATAAATTTGTATTAGATGATTTATTTTCAATGTTTTTAAAATTATACTAATTAGTGAATAAATTAGTTGATCAATTTTTAATTTGATTGGTTCAATTAGTTATATCGGCCATATTTAATTGATTCAATTATAAATAAAAATTTTTAAAAATATTGTTGACCTTTCTTTGAAAAATTAGAAAAAAATAAAAAAATAATATTAAAAATTTGTTCAAATTGAATTAAATCAATCACTAATCTAATTCTTAATTTTATCGATCTACCCCATCCAATTTTCAAAATATTGTTTATTACCTTACATGCTAAACCAAATTCATAGCAAAAATTTTCTCACGATCTAGAGAAATATGTTGACAAAGATTAAATTGAAATAAAATTAAAATGTAATTTAATTAATAATTTAATATTATATTATATATAAAATATATAAATAAATAAATTATTTATAATTTAAAGTGATGAGTATAAAATACTTTATAAATAAAAATATTTTTTAAAAACTTATTCATGTATACTAATTGTAAAATATAAATCAAATATTTTAATTACCTAAACAATAATAAATATCATTTAAAAAAAAATAATAAATGTCAATATAATAAATTGTTAATGAATAATTTTCAAAATTTATAATAATTTATCATTTTTAAAAATTAATAATATTCTATGATAAAAAAATTATCATTTTTAAAAATTAATAATATTCTACGATAAAAAAAATTAATGTATTATGTAATAAATTTATTAAAATAAAACAAAAAATCTAATTACAATAGATATAATTTTAAATTTATAAAAAAACTGAAAAAAAATTAAATGAAAATTTAGTGGCAACCCAAGCCAGCTTGGTCGAATTGATAGATTTTGATTGGAACAATCCAAATTTTGACTGGATCTTCTTAATTTTACAATTTTTAAGGATTACATATATGATAGAGAATTAAGAGTCATGATTCTTAAATCCATAAATTGACCAAACATTAATTAAGAAAGAGAAAGAACAGCGCCATTATTGAACAAATTCAAATTTTACATCTATTTAACAATGAGTTCTTGATAAACTGCTAATAACATTCACAACTGAGGGCTTAAAACTAAAGATTTCGAATTTAATATTCATTTTTTTTGTGTATATATAGGAAAGAGAGCTCCTAGTTTTGATCACTGACATATTTGATTATTTTGTATATGAAAATATATTTTCATGATTTCTAAATCTTATTACCATAAGATTGTGTTTAGTAGAGAGTTAATTAATATTAACGATTAAAGAGTTTAATTGTTAATCTATATATATATATATATATAAAATAGTATAAACGGTTAACTTTCATTCACCTTATTTTATATATATTTTATTCAAAAAATTAATTGTCAATCCTTCAACTGTTAACTCTCATTTTTAGTGTAATTGTATTAACCTATTTGCCCTAAGTTACAGGAGGTGAAAGAAAGAAAGAACCGACCCGTATTTTTGTCGCTTGCTTCTGAAAGAAAGAAAGAACCCGACTCGTAATTTTGTCACTTGCTTCAACCATGGACGTTTGATTGATCCACATGAAGTCAAGACTGTACTCTTGATTTCATTAATTTAGAAGTATATTTTATTTAAAAATATGAATTTTAAACAAAAGAAGGTGAATAATAATAAACATATATGAGTTATTTCAACAGATTAATTTCAACTTGTTTCATATAATTTATTTTCTCCATCTTAAAAAAAAATTATTCACTATTTATTTTGAAAGTCTGAAAATACATATCCACCTTCATTAAATAAAAATATTTATAATAATTCTATCTTTATTAATATTTAAACTGGATAAAATATATTTTTTTTCTTACCAAATATAAATAAGAGTATAAATGAAAAAATATATATGAGTTGATAAAATATTAAAAATATTTTAGTAAATAATATAAAAAATAGAAGATGACAACTTTTTTTTTGGAACAAATGAAGTATTAATTACTATACAATATTTCAAATTTATATATCTAAAATAAAAAATTTATACTCAAAATCTAAAGTAATAATGTTTTAGAGAGAAAATGATAACCATGTTAATAAAAATAAATAAAACTCAGAAAAAAAATCTACTTATTAACTTTAATATCTCAACTTCAAGAAATAAGTAGTCTCACATAATAATAATCAAGATCAGTAAAACTGAATTGTGAAAATATAAGTATAATCAAAGCTCAATAAAACATTATAAGAGACAAAAAAAAGCATCTAACTTTTTATGAAGTTTATGTGAAATAATAAATAATATCTTAATAAATAAACAAACAATATAACAATACATTACATAATCAAATTTAAATACAAATCACAAACAAATAATAATGAAATAAATTAAACATAATAGTTAATTTCATAAGATAACATATATGACAAATATAATTTCTTACGATCACATATATAAGAAAGACTTAGATACAATTAATCAAATCATTTGCACAAGACTTGTAGCTCATATGTAATGGGCTTATAACCCGTATATGACACATAAATATTTGAGAAAACTATGAATATACATGAGATTATTTTTCACAAACTTTAATCTATACATGTATATATTATTCAAGTGCACTATGGGAATTCATGCTTTATCATATTACATATAAATAAAACTATTTTCAACAAACACATTACATGTAAACATATTCACACAATACATACAGTTGTTTCCCGACTTTTAGGCATATAATAAATATAAATTCATACTCATAAATCCATCACATGAATACAAGCATTAATGTGAAACTTATATAAGTATATTTGTCATCAACACTATCACTTAAACCATCATATAGACAGGTGTCTATTAGTCAATTTTAGTTTGGTTTTTATCCAATTGAATTAACTGAATGTTAAATTTATATAAATTGGACTGAATTTTTCTATGAATTAAATTAAATCAAATTAAATTTAATTCAGTTTACTTGATTTGGTTCAATTTGAACTAAAATTTGTTAATATAAATTATATTGTTTTAATTATTTATAGGTATGAAACTTATATATATTAATTATATATAGTATATTTAACTTATTTTTAAGTATAAAACTATATTTAATAAAAATTCAATTAGTTCAGTTAATTCAATTTTGATTTTAAAATCAAATTAAATTGAATTAATTCAAATTTTTTAAGACAAAAATTAAATCAAACTAAATTTTAAGTTCAATTAATTAGCTCGATTCAATTTTTAATTTAAACCAAATAGTGGATAGCCTTGATTATATGAGTATATTTAATAACATATAACTAACATATGAATTCTAACTAAATTTATAATATTAACTTTGTATACATAAATATGGGTAAATTTTAATTAAATAACACATTTTATTTTATAATTTGTAATTTAGTACTTGAAGTTATAATTTTATTTCTTAAATTATTAATCAAAAAATTTTATTTATATTACTTTTAAAATAACATAACCCTCAAGTCAAAATAATTAAAAATATTTAGTTATATATAGATTTCTAATTAAATTTTTTAATCTTTATAATTTTATTTCACTTTAGATTAATATAATTTTTAAACTAAATAATATTTTAATCCAAAAAATCAATTAGTCGCTAAACCAAGAAATTCTAAATCTAATAATAAATTTTAATAATTATTTCATTTAATAAATAATCAAAACAATTAATTATTAATAGTAATTACTCAATAAAAATTACTCTTTATAGCAAAATTACTTAAATGTTCTCAAATAAGTAGATGTCAATATCATACTTAAAATCACCATAATCAATTATAGATGCCACTTATTATATGTAAAACCTCATATTGGACTTCTTATACAAATATAAGTAAAACATAAAAAAATATTTATAAAATCTAAATCACCAAAATTCTCTGATAAAAAATATGAAATCTTACAATTTAACACTTTAATAATTGACTCAATGCACAAGGCCTTTGACAAGATTATGAGTTGTTTGTCCTATAAGCGAATTATATCACAACTGGAATATAATAGTAATTTATGCACAATTAATAAAGACAATCTCCTATCTACTTACAACAAACTCTAAATTTGCCTTCAAAACGTTTAACACAGGCTCAATTCCTTAGATCATGATAAAAAAATATGAGTTATAGATTTGAAAGACAATTTTAAAAATTATGAATTTGGACTAAAATTAATGGACCTTAATTTTTAGGTCATACATTTTGTTGGGTTTGGACCAAAAATATTTTTGGATGTAAACAAAACGTGATCTAAACTTCCGTTAGTTGCTTATATACTTATATGGTATATATGGTTCTGAACAGGATTTACTCTTGTTCATTTGAAAAAACTCTTGGCTTCATGTATGTCAATTTTCTATCCCTTCCATCATCAATAAGCCTGCTGAGGATTCCAAGATGAATCCTCACAAAAAATAATCTCTTCTACTTGCCATGTAACTTGTCCAGAATCCGCCAAGTTACAGCATCAGGCGATAGATCATTCTTGCGCATTTCTTTGACAATTTGGTAAGCTTCTCTCTTCAAACCAAAATTGCAAGCGCTACCAATTAGGATATTGTAGCTCATAATGTTTGGACCAACCCCGGAATCTACCAGTTCGTACAGGAAATGACAAGCTTCATCCAAATTGCCTGAGCGACAAAATCCTTTGAGAATGGACGCGTAAACACAATCATCATGAAATTTTGAGGGCCATATAACATCATCCCAGAATTTCCTGGCCTTGTCAGTTTGGTGACAAGCGCATAATCCATTAATTATTATTGCATAAGTTTGACTGTCAGCAGCCACACCATCAGCTAACATCGTATTATAAACCATCACTGCCTCATCGTCTAACTGAAGTTTAAACACACCTCAAAGAACTGCATTATATGTTACAACATTGGGAGTTACTTGATTCAATAGATTGAGAGCTTCTTCACTTATCCCAACACTTAATAAACCACATATAATGGTAGTAAAGATCACGGAATCAGGAGCACAAAATTTACCCACCTTCATATCATTCTGCACCTTCAAAGCTTCTTCAATCTTTCCCATCTTGCAAAGCCCATTAATGACTGTGTTGAGAGTGATAACATCAGGCTGACACTCAGCTTGTAGCATAGAAACAAGCACATTTAGAAGCTCTGTTGCATTATTCATAATACAAACTGCTCTCAAATATATATTGTAAATTCTAGTTTTATCCACCCCTTCTTTGTTCAACATTGATTGTAGAACGTTGCTTGCCTTGTAGAGATCCATTTCATGGCAAAGAGCTTCCACCAGAATCTTATAAGTATATTCAGATGGCCAGTAACCAAATTCAACCCCTTCTTCAAACAACTGATAAGCCCTCATACAACCTCTGTCCGTGCAAAGCCCATGTAGGGTGGAATTATATGACGCTAAGCTTGGAGTGAACCCTTTCTTTCTCATTATATTAACAATTCTTGATGCAACATGGTTCCTTCCAGCTCTACAAAGTGAATCAATCATATGCCCATAAGCAAACTCCTCATTTACACACTTTCCTTGTGGCATATCTTCTGCAATCCTAAAGACCTCATTGAAAAACCCTTCTCTACACAAAGAATCAATGAGATTCGCAAAAGCAGCTCTATTCACAGACTGATTCTTTTCATCCAAAGATCGCAAATCAATTCTCTCCCACGATCAACATCCCGCTTTCTCAAGACCCCACGAATCAACATGCTAGAAATTAGAGAATTAGGTACCATCCCATGCTCACGCATTTCATCGAACAGCGTATATGCAGCCGAGACTTCACCAACTTCACCGCACCCACGTATCAAAGTGGTATAACTTACAATAGTTGGGCAATGACCTTTGTTTATCGTATTAAACAATACTCTATGCGCAATATTAGGCTGGGAAACCTGGCAATACAGATACATCAAACGGTTGTAATTAATCAAAGATGGAACCAACTCGGCCTTAACATCAAACAAACGATAAATAGCATAAAAAGTGTCATGTGGGGATTGAGAATCAAGCAAGCGAGCAATGAGTACATTACAAGTCCGCTCATCAGGGATGCAATTAAATGAAAGGGAGAGGATGAAACGGTGGTGGGCTTCCTGGAAGCGGTGGGCGTCACAAAGAGCGTGGATTATGCTGCTGAGATTGAGAGGATCTGGGCGTTAACCGCATAGGCGGAGATGGTCGAGAAGGACAAGAGCTTCATCGACATTGCGGTGTTGGGTGCAGAGTTTATGGATCTTTCTGGTCCAGTAAGACCTGTTGGTGATGCAGATTGGTTGTTCTTGGTCTTGGAGTTTATGGATCCCTCTTAAAAATAACATGATGAGCTTGCAGATTAGATGCTTGCTTCATAGCTTCCCGTAGCCCAGAGCTTTTTATTTATTTTGGACAAACGGCTCCCAAATCATGAACTCATCTTAATCTTGTATTATGTACTAATTTTAATTTGCGTATATTTTTTATGCTTTATGAAATTATTTTCAATCACATATGTGGAATAATAAATTATTTGGTTTTTTATAATTGAATCAATAATTTAAAATTTTCAGCTCAATTTTTTCCCTAAAACTTTCTTTTTTTTTCAAAATACGAAATTTTTATTTAATATTAGTTTTAAATAGATATAATTTACACTTTTTACAAAGGGAAAAGAAAAAGACCTAAAAGAGCAAACGCTCCCCTGTATATGCAATGGAGTAAAAGCTACAGTATAAGTTATCAAAAAAATTACGGGAAAAGTGGCATTCAGCCCCTCAACTATTGAACGTGGCCCATTTAAACATTTATTGAACTACGCATCTTTTAAATTTTTATTCAACTCCGCATCTTTAAATGAAGAACGACGACCGTTATCTTTTGATTTATCAGACGTTTTTTTTACAGAAAAAGACTTCCCAATCAATCAATGATGGGACCACATCTGAACCTACTTTTTTCACTTCTTTCACAAACACAAAAAAAAAAAATAATAACACTAAATTTACCAGCTTAAAATTACCATAACCTTTCGTTCTGTCTTCTGGCCTATAAAAATCTTGCTATCGTTGGCTAGATGTTAAAACGAAGGCAGAGAGCATCTTTTTTCTCTGTTGTTTTCAGCTTCTACTTTTTTGTGGTTGTCCATTAACTTCTCTGAGTCCCAGCTCACCCATGGTGATAATGCCAAGATCTCTGCTCACTCTTGTGTTCTCGACCCTCATTTTCTACCACATTGCAGGTATTGGCAACTCATTCCTTTTCTCCCCATAGCAAGATCTAGAACTACCTTACTAATCTGGCTTTCAAGCTTTATCTCGTGTGCGTTCTTTTTTTTTTTTCTCTTGTTAGGTAGATTAGGGTGATTTTGCTGATATTGACAACCCATGTAATGAAATTGATGATTTTTAACCTTTTATTATGGTATCAACCCCATTCAACTAAAAATTTAGAATTTGTAGATCTAGCTGTCATTTTCTTGATTTTTAATCTTGACAATTTTGTTTCTCATAGTGGAGGTCTCATCAACAACAATAACCCTATACAACAAGTGCACCCACCCTGTGTGGCCAGGTATCCAACCAAGCGCAGGAAAACCTCTCTTAGCTCATGGCGGCTTCAAGCTCCTACCTAACAAGGCCCACTCTCTGAAGCTCCCATCTCTTTGGTCCGGCCGCTTCTGGGGCCGCCACGGCTGCTTATTTGACGCTTCTGGCCGCGGTCGCTGCGCAACCGGAGATTGCGGTGGTGCCCTTCACTGCAACGGTCTTGGGGGTACACCTCCAGCCACCTTAGCAGAAATCACCTTGGGAAATGACAAAGATTTCTATGATGTTAGCCTTGTAGATGGGTACAATCTTGGTATCTCCATTACCCCATTCAAAGGATCAGGGAAATGCAGCTACGCAGGGTGTGTTAATGACCTGAACTTGATGTGCCCAGTTGGTTTGCAGGTGAGGTCTAAAGATAATAGGAGGGTTGTGGCTTGCAAGAGTGCCTGTTTTGCCTTTAACTCGCCAAGGTATTGCTGTACGGGAAGCTTTGGAAACCCTCAATCTTGCAAGCCAACAGCTTATTCAAGGATTTTTAAGACAGCATGTCCTAGAGCTTACTCTTATGCCTATGATGACCGCACCAGTATTGCTACGTGCACTCGTGCTAGCTACTTGGTCACTTTCTGCCCTCATCACCGCTGATTAATTAGTATTTAATTACATTTTGGGTTTGAATTAATTAATCAGATTAGTAGTGTCATTGTTATATTTACTTGGGTCTCGAGGTCTGCAGTGGAATGTTGTTGTAGAGATGTCATATTCATATGGGTAGCTTGATTGATATGATATGATTATAAAGGTTGACTGTTGTGCTCATGATATTATCTTTTGTCTGGATTTTGGAAGTAATCACATGGAAGTTTAGTATAAAAAAAAAAAAAAACAGAAATATAGCTACTGGGTTTTGACTTAATTTCCTATTACATGAAAATTAATTTTAATCGCTAGCCATATCGTTGAAAAATTATTAAGATTTTGAGGATAGAAGTGTTTTATAATGTGATAAATTAGAGATTGAATTGTAATTAAATTCTGAATCTAAATTGAGAACAAAATACAATAAAATTTTAACTTTTGAGATAAAAGATATTAGGGTGTTGAATTATTAGTAAAACTAAGGAATCAAAAATTGCTAATTTTGAAACATTTATTATGAAAGTGTATGTACTAAAATAGACTTGATTTTGAGATTAAGCCCAAATGGGAATTATAGATAGAAATTGACAATGCAGCAAGTGGATGCATGTTACTAATGTCTAGTTCTCTACCTGCCTCGGCATGTTTGTCTAATGCATACATAGTTTATACGATAGTTTTTTTAAGAAAATGTGTATTCAGGCCCCTTAACTCTTTGGTGCAATACATCTAGATATTTATTGAACTTTTTGTTCTTAGTACACCACACAACTCTTACAAAGAGAACAATCAAGCCCTTCTGTCATTTTTTAATTTAATAGACATTAACTTAGTTTGATGTGGAAGTTTAAGACCCACTAAAATCTCTTTGATTGGTGGGTTATTGCCTCGTCAAATCTCTTTTCTTACTATTAAATACTCATCGACTGCCTTTGAAATCTCAATTTACACTTTCTAAAACCTAAAACAAGTATTGAAAAAAGAAATTTAGAGAATGAGGTATCAATTTTAGTATTTTTATGACAATAGGAAAGTGATTGAAAGGGTTTTGGTAAAGTAGAAAAGTTTTGTTGGTTGAAGTGTGACAAGAGGGAAATCTAGTGTTCCATTAGCCCACATGCAGTGTTCGACAAGAGTTAAGCAATGTTGTCAAGAGTTAAGCAATGTTGTCTTGTTTCTCTTACATTCAAGTGGTGTATGAGTAAAATAATGAATAAAATATTTAAAAATTGATAGTTGTAGTCGTTTCTTTATGCAAACAATGTGTTTATTGATGATTTATAAGTAAAATAGTTAAAATGCTTTAACAATGTGCATTTGTTTTTGCTATGACTGTATGGGAAATAATTATTGGTGTTTTTTTTCTTATCTTTTGTGTGTTCATATAGATTTTGTACAGTATGAAAACTATTAATCTAATGTACAATTACTTAGATAGTTAGGTTTTTGAACCTAAACTAACTTATATAGATGGGGGGAGTGAAATTATATATAATTATGATGTGGATTTGCTATCATTTCCTCACATTATCAAAAAGTGTAAGAAAGAATTAGGTATGCCAAATGTGAGTAAATTATATATGCAAAAACCTAGGCAGTCATTAGAGGATCGACTTACTTTAATTGAACATGATAATGGTATAATGAACATGATAAAATCTATAAAAGAATCAATTTTTGTCTCATATTTGCATATTTATACACATGATGGTATCTTGGAAATGGCCCATAGGCTAGAAGTTTTAAAGGAACCTAGGCATTTAGGTACATAATGTAGCTCTGTGCATCAAAGTGGACCGATTAGTGAAGGAAATAAAAGGTCTGGTTCAAATTTCAATAGGTGAGTCAGGGGTTTGTTTCATGAAAATGATCCACATTTGTCTCAGCTCTTTGATAATGAAATGATTTGGTCTACTAAAGATGTGGTGCAGGGTATGTCTGATGGGGTTAAAAGGCTAGTTTACGGTCACAGTAAGGATGAGGCTAAGAAGTAGAGGGTTAGGGTAGAGAGTGAAAGTAAAGGTTCTAAAGTAGAAGATGATTTGAAGGATGAATCACATGAAGAGGAAGAAAAAGACACAAAAAAGCTGAGGATGAAAGTGATGATAATGTTATTGTTCATCTTGATTTTAATAAATGAAAGTCAGACGAAGGTGGGGTATAATGTGGATGATAATAACCACATTTTTTTTTTTATCAAACATGACTTTTAGTGATGCTAAAGAGGCTAGATTAGCAAGTGCTAGGTATAGTATAGTTAAATGTTATCCTTTGACATTGAATCCTAACAAACCCAAGAGAATTAGTGCTAAGTGCAAATCTGAAGGATGCCCATTTCATAACTAAAGAAGGTAATAATAAGGGTTTGATTGTTAAAAGGATAAATAGTGAACATACTTATGTAAGGGATTCCAATAATAAGTTAACTACTACAAAGTTTTTAGCAAAAGAATTTAAAAAGAAAATTTATGATAAGCTTAAGATTACTGTGAAGGAGTTAGTTAAGGATGCAAAAACTGAGATGCATTTTAGTGTCTCACAGGCTAAGCTTAAGAGGGTGAAAAAAAATTGTAATGACTGAATTGAAGGGTAGTTACATAGATAAGTTTTCTTATTTGGTAGCTTATGTAAGTGCCATTAAGAAATATAACCATGACAGTAGTGTTGAGATAGATTTGTGTAAAGAATCATTGAAAAATGGTCAAGTAGTGTTTAGGAGAATGTTTATTTGTTTCGATGTTCTTAAAAAGGGGTGGAAGGCAGGGTGTCGACTTATTATAACAGTATATGGTATTTTTTAAAAGGAATTGTTAAGGGGTAGGTACTAGTTGTTGTTGGCAAGGATGGTCCAGATCAGATCTATCTAATAGCTTAGGCAATATGTGATAAAGAGAACAAAGTTAATTGGAAATGGTTATTACAATGGATTTTGAGGGATTTTTAAATTTTAGATGTTGTTTAGACATTGACAATAACGTCAAACATGCAAAAAAATAATTCCATTTCTTTTTTTCAACGAACAAGTTCATTCATCTCTTCTTTTCATTGAATGATAACTTATGTTTTTCATGATAATGTAGGGCCTGTTACAAGCAATAAATGGTTTTTTTCCATATGCAGAACATAGATTTTGTGCTAGGCACATTGAATCTAATTGGGCCAAGAAATGGCATGGTGGCGAATTAAAGAAAAAGTTTTGGATATGCTGTTGAAGCACTTATAAAGAGAAGTTTGATGATAATTGCAAGCAATTGGGTGAAATTACTAAGAAAGCTGCAAAAAGATTTCATTGGATACAATCCCTATACTTTTTGTAGAGCACTTTTTAATTCTAGGTGCAAATCAGATATGGTGGATAATAATATATGTGAGAGCTTTAATGCTAGTATATTGAATGCAAGGCATAAGCCAATTGTGTCTATGTTGGATGATATAAAGACTGATGCCATAAAGAGGTTAGCAAAAATAAGTTGTTGGTTGACAAGTGAAAATGGGATTGCAATATAGCTTGTATGAAGAAATATCATGAAAATGTTGAGGATGCATTTGATTGTAGTGTCATTTTCAATGGGACATTTGGTTATGAGATTGGAGAAAGGGATGAGAGACATATTGCGTTTCTTGACAAGGGACTATGCACTTGCAGAGCATGGGATATCACTGGAATCCCATGTTGTCATGCGATTTAAGCAATTCAACATAAGAAGTAAGACCTAAAGTCATACATTTTTTATTGGTACAATAGGTCTACATATAAGGCAACAAATGATCTTCCATTAGATGCAATGTTAGGAATGAAATTTATGGATTATGATAAATTTTAAAAAATTGAACCACCATCTATTACTAAAATGCCTAGTAAGCCTAAGAAGAAGAGGATCATAAGGAAGACTGAAAAAATGTTAAGAAAAACTTCTGGTAAGCTGTCTAAAATTAGATACAAAATGAATTATTCCATTTGTCATACTAAAGGTCACAATCATGCTACTTGTCCTTTTAAGTATTCTTAGGTATTTGTTTATTTCTACAAATCTATAGTAATTGGGTGATTGTTGATGTTGTAATAATGTCTATTTCATGTATTTTCAAATGCTAGAAATGAATATGAACAACGAAGCCAAGCTTCAAAATAGGTGCTTGAAAGCCAAACTTCAACTGTAGCAAGTAGGAAATTAAAGGGCAAAGAGAAAATGGATGAAAATGCAACTGCAAAGTCACTTGAAGGTGTTGTCTATATAAAGAATAGAAGAACATTTGGTCTTGGAATACACATTAATGAAAATTCTGGAAATATGACACTGAATGTGAGAATGTCTTGCCATAATTCATATGGATTTGGTGTAGAAACATGTTGCACATGTGTTATTTACTAGGCTAAAGACTTGTTTCAATATTGCAACCTAGTTTTCAGAGTGAGAACTATTTTGCAATTTTATGCAATAGCAAGTCAACCATTGCCTGCATATATTGATCCTGTGATTAGGCATGCAATACCCATGAAAGTGAAGTGGGAAAAACATATAAAGATGCCAAGATTGCAAGGAGCAGTGGTACAAGGAAGATTACGTTCCATGGGGATGGAGCTAAAATAAGGATCACTAAAAACTTAAGATTCAAGGCCCCCAGGATTGCAGTGGCAAGGAGAACCATGTTTCACCACAGGGTAGCTCCAACAACAAAGGGATGAAATGGTGTCCAAAAATTAAAAGAAGGCCAGGGATGTTGGAGATAATAGTGATGTTATGATTTGGTCTATTTAGATTATAATGAACAATATTTTTTGCAAGAAATAGTTCCTTAGGAACATGAAGTTTTCCTTAATTAAACTCAAGTTCTTTAGGAACTACATGTTTGATATACACCATACTTTTTGTTGTTTTTTGGCTCGTAAAGATTTTGGTATCAAAACATTTTATGGTATTGTAACTTGTTATAAACTCAATATTATGGAGCCAATGGAATTGTTCCACATTTTAGACTATGTAATTGAGCTCTCAATGGATTTTTTATCCAAAAGGTGCACCTTTCTCTGTATAAGTTGTATACCTTTTATATCATTGAAAGAAGTTAATTTTTGTGAATAAAACTTGCTTCATTCCATTTCTAAATCAAATCATGAATATAATTTGGAAGCTATATAATTGATTCTATCAATTCACTTAAACCTCTATTTCTACTTAGTCCCTAACATAACAAAATTATAAAAATCAACAATTGAGACAATATAAGAGCAACATATGTTATTAATTCTTTCAACTGCCTCAATTCCTCAGACAATGCTTGCAGTTTATAACCAATATCAACTTCATTTCCAGAACAAAATTTTCTTAGTATTTGATTCTTTTCTTTCAACAACATTCTCGCACAATTAAGATATGTTGCCATCATACCAATCAAAATGAGAACATCCCTTTTTTGGACCCCTTTCTCTTGGTGGCTGCATAAAACATCAATGAATCAAATCATCATCATCCATAAACATCAATAAATCAAATCATCACCACACATATTTTAGACCATATTAGAAAAAGTTGTTAATTTCTCATATAGTCACACTATAATTTCAGTATCCATAAAACCTTTTCCTTAGATTTTCATTTGTCCATGAAGTCCACAATACTTCTTGCACACCACATCAACAATTTCTTGTACCTTCTTCAAAATCAACAACTCTTCTTCTTCATGAGGTTGAGCTTGATGAAGATCTTTCCATGAAAACTTTGTTAATTGTACAAACACCAATGTTTCTTCGACTAATGAAAGGAAGCTACTGTTGATTAATTGAAATTTCAATTCGTTTTTTCAAAAATTGGAGAAAGTTTATCAAAATCATTTTTAGGGTTCTTGTTGAAATTTCAATTCATTTTTTTTGAGAAATTGGAGAAAGTTTATCAAAATCATTTTTAGGGTTCTTGTTTTTCAATTTTTAATTTTATAGAATCCTAATTCTTTACTATTTTTCAATGATAACGTTGAGTTTATTGGGTCTCAAGTTGCCACATCAAACTAAGTTAACGTCTGTTAAATTAAAAGATGAGGGAAGGACTTGATTATTCTCTTTTTAAAAGATGTGTGGTGTACTGAAAATAAAAATTTTAACAAGTATCTAGATGGGTCATGCCAAATAATTGACGGACCTGAATGCACAGTATCTCTTTTTTAAAAAAGTATATATAAGCAAAATCAATTCAACTTTATAAGTGAACACAAATTGCTAAATTATGAAGTTTTTGAATTTATTTTATTTGATATTCAAATCACTAAAATAAATAAAAATGGAATACAATTTCTAGTTATTCAATTTAATTTTATAGGTTTTCAATCTTCATTCAAAATGATTAGTTTACTTTAATTTTTTTAACTAATTTTACTCCAATAGACACTTTTTGTATAATTTAAAAATATTTCAATATTACTAAGGTGGTGTTTGGTAAAACTAAAAATGAAGTATTGAAAATTTAAAAGTTAAATTTTAAGTACAAATTGATTTAAATGTTGAAAGTTTTCAATTATATAGCTATTTGATATAAATTAAAAAAATTAAGAGTTGAATCTAATTAATTTATTTAATTTTTGAATAGATATTAAATAAATTTTTTTTAAATAGAGAGTTTGTTAATTTATTGAAAGTATATAAATTATATTAATAAAAATATAATATAGTCTAGTGTGCCGGATGTGGCTTATCCTTTTTAACCTTTTTTGCGACTTGCTTTTGGCCTTCTTTTGTGCCGCATGCCCTATGTAGTCATGCTTTTTATCGGTTGCTATGAATATTTGTTTACAAGAATATGTTAATATCTGACAAACATATTCATTATAAAACTATAATTGTTACAATCAATATATCTAGCAAAATTTCGATAAAAATATTATAGGATTTTACTCAAACGTATTCATTTGGAATCCAATTTTAAAATTTTTAAAGTAAATTTAAGATATTAAATATAAAAAAATAGTAAAAATTTTAATTTAATTTCATTTTTTAATACGATAAACATAGTCTTATAACGAAGCATATCATAAAATTTTAATAATATTTATAAATAAAACTAGATGACGTTAACATGCCATTTTGATATCCTCTGCGTTTCGTTTGCTCCGTCTGACGAAAGTCTTAAAAGTTTCAACAAATGAACTGTGTGAATAAGTATGGGCTTTTGGGAAAGTGGAAGGACAAAATGCACTGTCAGACGGAAGTGGCCGAGAGGTTGTCTCATGTCTGCATTCCATAAACCGAAGAAATGCGCAAGTGGGTTCCTTCCACCTCACACATTTTTCTTTCCCTTTTCCTTCTACAGGACAGCACATTCCATTTTCCAGAAATTAATTAATATTAAAGCTTTAAATCTCAACTGCTTAAGTAATTTATGAGTTAGGGATTGAGTATTCAAATACTGCGTTTGGAAACCTCATAAATCTGATCACATTTTAATATCTGTATTACATAAAAAATTTTCATTGTTAACTTTATGATGAATTAAAAAATTTTCATTGTTAACTTTATGATGAATAAGTTTACAATATGCCAAAAAAAAAAAAAAAATTTGTATCCCCGATTGCATGGCACTATGACCAATGTATAGATTAGTATTTTAAAAATTGAATTAGATTGGTTCGAGTGGTCAAATTAATTTAATTAAACATTAAATCAGCATTTATGTCAATTAGTATTAGATTAATTTTAAAATTATATTTTATTTTTTATTATTATAAATATAATTTTTTTAGAACTAATGATAATTTAAATTTTATTTATTATTAAATCAATTAAACTGTACTAATCAGATTGATTTAATAAAAAATTAATTAGTCGATTGATTTATTGATAAGTCTAATTTTAAAAACAGTGGTATAGATTTGGGATGAGTTATAATTGTATTTTAATTTCTGAGTTTTTTTTTAATGTCTATCTAGGTTTGCATTGGATTTGCCGGATTTTGAATGAATAAATTTTTTGAATTCATAATTTCATTTATATTCATCATTTATCAAGAAAAAAAAATTAAAATTCATATATTTTAAAAAATCTATCATTCTCTAAAATCTTTTATCTTGTTATTGTTTTAAAATCTCACATCCTAAGTATTAAAGAAAAGAAGTTTTTGGCAGATTATGTTTTATCACTTAGTTTCATAATATATCTCGTTTTTTAAAAGTAGTTTTATTTCAAAATATCTATTATTTTATAATATCAAAACAACATTAAATTTTTTTTTTTCAGACCGATCTTCATCACTTCTTTCTCTTCTATTTCTCTTAGTGTTAGAATTTTAATTAAAGACAAATTAAAAATATATTAAATTAGTTCATATTAATAAAAATTATTTTTTATTAATTATTTTCTTAATTTATGTGTATAACTATAAAATAACAAATATTATAAAACAAATGGAGTATTTTGTTTCAGCAATTACAGGGATAGCTATCATCAATTATTTGCCTAGATTTTCTCATGATGTACGTAGTCTCGTTTCTTCCCTGGATTCAAACTGAAAGTTCTCAACATAATGATACCCCAAACCACATAAAAATCACATTTTAATAAGTTTTTTTTTTTGAAATCCACACTTTAATAAGTTAAGAATTAGAAAGTCAAGGAAATACCTTTGGTTTGCTGAGAATCTAACCAAAAAAGAAATTAAAATAGAACATTCAGAAAATTCAATATCTCAACATTAATTAACAGAAAAAGGGAAATAAAAAAATAGATAAAATAGTCAAGAAAATAAACGATAACTCCAAAAAAAAAAAAAAAGAATTTCGAGAGACAAGTGAAAAGAGAAAACAGTTAAGGGTTATCAATGTAGAGAAGTATTCATTATTGGTTCTACCATAAATTATAGACTATATTTTTATCATATTTTTCCCTTTGAAAATTTGAAAGCAAAAATAGGAAACAAGGTGGAGTTAATGCATTGGTAAACCAATCCTCGTCCTATGATACCCATGTCCAAGTAAACTTTACTTTCATTTTCAATTGAGATAATGTATATATTAGGCCTCATATTTAACCCATAAAATAGATAAGCACCTTATGTAAAATTTAGGACAATTCACTGTCAAAGATATTTAAAATGATTATTTAAGCCCTTTACTTAAACGAGAGAAATAACGCTTCTTTCTTTTGTTTAAATAAGATGAAGTTGTTAATAACATAATTTGGAGAAGAAAGAATAAGAGAGAGAGAATAAAGCAGAATACTTGACGAAAATTAAATACACAAATTTCTATTTCTTTAACAACTTATTAACAAAAACCATGTATTAACTAACAACTGTAACTAATGTCCTAATCTCTTGACTATGCTAATCAACGATATTACATAAGTAATACTATCATTAACACAAAAATGATGAATTAACTTGAAATTCAACTTCATTATTGCATAATTTCTTCTTTATTATTGTCGCACAACTGCCCGAATTGACTTGGAATCTAGCTTCAATCTCGTAGAATTGTGTTTGAAGCGTGAGAAAGTGAAAGAAATGAAAGGAAAATAGTGCAATATGCCAGACTCAACCCTTTAATTTCCCATCTTCTTATTGGCTATATAACACATTGTCTTCATAAAAAAAGCATAAACTAATAGCACATTAAATAGCAAAGTTTCAGCCTCTTACTTCTTCCACCAAATTAGCTACATCTGCTCCAAAGGTCCTAAATATATAATTATAGTTGAAAAAAGAATCATTGTGTCATGTAAAACCCTTGCAGCAACCACTGTCGAGCTAGCCCCAATTATTGCAAGTAAAACTGCAATCTCCACACAATGCTGCAAATAAGGATCTTCACTTGCCCACATCTATAAAAAAAAACACCAAATATATATTCTCAAGAGAATAATTAAACAACAATATCTAATCAAATCCCAAACTTTAAATATTACTTGTTCTTTGTGTGCTTTCTCAGCTTCATAACAATAGTAACACTGTAAATCTCAAAAATAGGAGAATCATAATCCACACAAGATCCAAGCGCATGCCTCACAAAACCATTAAACAAACCTATTAGCCCCACTATGAAATTGGAACACAAAAATTGGACTCTAATCCCTTTTTACAGAGCCTATATCTAGATATTTACTTAGTGAAAACTAAAATGAACAGCTCAATTCCTTCAAATCCTCTCATTTGTCATGGCATAAAGACCCAACTCCTTTCTATCACTTGAAAAAAATGAATGTTTTGCAGGTGAAGATGAAAATAAACTCGATACTTTGCAGTTAAGAGGCATTAGACGAAGCTGTGGAAGAAGATCTCGAGTTCAATTCAAAATCATACGACCCATGAGCGTTGATTTGGCATGGATGTGGTGTTGACCATACAGTGCTAGGTGGGCTTACGTATAAAGCTATTGTGGAAACCACCATCGAAATATAAGACAAGATTTTAAAATTTAGATCACAAACCCAAAAAAAGCCTAAATCAAAGAATTTGTTAGATTAAATCAAATTCGAACAACTGCCCACTAATTTTCTCTAAAAGCCCTTGTTTTAAAAGATCCAATCTTGGATCGTGAATGGGCAAAAAATCCACCAAAAGCGTACTCCTTTTTTTGATATATATGTATGTACACAGATCAATAAAGAAGCAAAGGAATAAAAGATTGGAGATGGGTCTTGATTGTTTTAGAGATATATAATAAAAGAGAATAAGAGGAGGAGTTATTGTATGTACAAATATATAGGGAGAGTTTTAGTTTGACTTGGAGAATGAACGCAAGAAAAAAGAAGGTAAGCTAATAATAATTTACAGAAAATAATAAAATTCAAAATAGCTTGGATGGTTGTGACTTTGATGTTTCAAATTTGATTTGCAGAGGCCTCATCGAAGGAGATTTCTTGCTTTCTTTTCTTTATACAGAGGGAGAGAGACAGGAGAATTAAAATTTATTAAAAAGGATTTTCTTTCTTGTTGAGAGTTGTTGCAAATAGAAGATGGAGTTTTTTTTTTTTTCAATACAAAGAGAGTGAAGTTTATTAAACGGGAAAACATATAATAAATAATTTTGACAATTAATTGTTTTAAATTTTACATTAAGTGCTTGTGTGCCATTTGAGTTAAACATGAGAAGCCAATTTATATTTTGCCCTTTTCAATTTGTTAGAACAAAAAGAAAGAATCTTGGTGGATTTTGATTGATGCTTTTATTTTCTTTACAACACATAAAGCTATCAAGAAAAATGGAAAATATATAGAAATTAAGAATAACAAGGGAACCCGTGAGTGATATTTTTCCGAACAATCTTGATATTAATAGAATAAATGTACCTGCCATAACCATTTTCAGTGACTCGATGGTACTCAGGCTTGGCTAGGTCACAATTATCTACTGCCATTGAAACGCAAAAGCCTCCTAATTGGGTCAGAATAGAGATTCGAAATTGAGGTCATTTGCTGCCATTGGAGTTCATTTTTTCGATCTATACCATTGTGTTAATTTGGATTAGAATTCAATAGGGATTTGTCTTTTTTCTTTTTTTTTTTTATTCCTTCTGTTTGTTTTATTAATCGCAACGTTTTGGGGTTTTTCTTTTCTTTTTTCTTTTAAAACCGTGTCTCGTGATTAGATTGTTCTTATAGAGTCGCAACACATAGTTAGTGGGGGTTAGTTACTAAAGTGGAGAGGAGGCATATTTCAACAGATCTCTATTAAAGAAGACTCACTATTAATGATGAGGTTTGAACTCATAATTTTGTTGATTATGAGATATCACCTCTCAGCCATTAAACTACATATCTTATGCTTTGAGAGTTTTTCTTTCAATGAATGTTTTTTAATTTGACTGATATTTATTTAACTGTAGAGTGTGAATTATATAATATTATAATATATATGAGCAGAAATGTAAACTATTTATAACAATTATATACTTTTATTAATTTACAATTACAACTATATTTATAAGAAATTAAAATTTTAAAATTAAAAATATTAAAAGTCATCGAAATCAAACTATTTTGTACTTTTTTTCCTGTGTATCTCAAATCCCATTCCGTTTTATTCGAAAATTTAGAATAAGTTGACCTAATATATTTATTTTATGAAACAAGGTCAGTTGCTTAATTTTAGAGTCTCATGCACACCTTAATGGTAATTAATTGATTTTATATTTAATTCTATAGATGAAATAAAAAAAATCATTTCACCTTCTATACATTTAAAATTTATAAATTTTAAATAAATATATACATTTTAAAATCCTTCAATCCATGCACAATTTAGAATCGTTGAATCATATAAAAAAATTTCTAATATAATATTTAGTAATTTTATACAAATTGTATGTCAAATTAATTTTCATTATAAACATAAATTTCCTATGCAAAATTTATGTTGTATTTGTAGTTCGAATCTTCAATTTTGATTATAATAAAAAAATTGATGTATTACTAATATGTTGTTTTAAGTATATGTGTGAGAATGTAAACAATACGCTCAATTTGCCGTCAAATTTTGAAAATTTCAATTTTAAGATTTCTATTTGAAATCTAAGATTAGAAAATATTTCATTCAGATTGAGAATTCAAAACGAAAAGAAAAACTATTACAACTTGAGCGGTTTTTATAATATCATTAGAGATTATATTTATGAGTTTATTCAATTCTTTGCAAGTGAAGTACGTTAGTATATTAAATTTTTGGATGGGTGAATCCTAAGGATTGATAAGGTTTAATATAGTACTCTTAAATTAACTAGAAACAATTTGGCTAATATTTGAAAGTGGTTGAGTCTAATAAATAGATTGCTAGACTTATAAGATTTAAACAACATTTATAAGCTACTTGAGTAGTAGAACTTTTAAGTGGGCTAGACTTGATTTTCTTTTCTCCAAATAGCTTACCAATATTATATTAGTGCATGAATTTATGCCCTTATTTGACTAACCTATGTTTATGACAGGACTGAACATTAAACCAATATATTGGCTAATATTTAATTTCGTCTTTAAGTATACTATTTTTTTTAAGGAAAAAATAAATTTTGATTTTAGAAATACCATTGAAAATCTTGAAAAATAAAAAATTATATATAGTTTATATTGGGAAAATAGTTTTAATATTGAAAGTTCAAAAAAATCAATGTAAATTTTGAAATTTCTATAATTTCATAATCAAAATAATGAATTTTTTAGTATTTTTCATTTTCTTTAGTTTATCAATTTATCAATTTTTATTTTAATTAATTTTAATTATTTTTTTATTAAACTGAATCAATTTGTTAAATAATTTTCTGATTTTAACAATTCAGCTAATTATGCTAGTGCCATTTTCAAAACTTATGATTAATGGAGCAGATATCAAATAATTGATTGAAATGATAAAAAAAAAATGAACTACATAATCTAAATAAGAGAAAGCAGAATCATGAAATAATTTCCCATATTGCGCTGCTATTATGTTAATATGGAAATAAAAGTAGTAAATATCGTATGTAAAATTTAATTCTTTTAGTTAGAAAAATATTTGTCACGATTTTTTTAAAACACGTATTGTTTTTTATTTATCAATAATCTCAAATATATCAAATAAAATCATATTTATGATGATTTAATATATTTTATTCAATTAATATTTTATGATATGTCTTATTTTTATAGTATGTCACTTAAACAACTTGTTGTTTGATTTTAGCAAATATTTATAGTGATAAAAATTTAAAAATTAAAATTAAAATGACAAACGATGCATACTTGTAATGTAAATATTAAAAATATAAAAAATGGGAGAGGAGCAGTGAAAGACACAAAAATCTTATAGAGATTAGAGCTACTCTTCTATATCATTTTCTCAAGCAAACGCTGCTTCAGATTTCTAATTCTGTCATATAATTTTTAGGTATTATTCAAATTTTTACGAGTCTAATTCTAGTTAGACACATACGACTAACTTTCGAATGTTAGTAAATCATTTTCAAACTAGCTCACCAATGCTAGCTTAATTATCACATTCAAAAGCAAATTCATTAAAAGAATGACTCACTTACGTCTCAAGCTTAACTTAAATGATATCATTAAGGGCCTTTGGATTCCTGATTTGAATCTCCCCTTCTCCATTTATAATATGACCCAAAAAAAAAAAAAAGAATGACTCACTTGTATCACAATAAAATATTATATAGAATGCTGAAGGAAACTCACACTCTTAACCCATTTCCATGAACTTTACAATATTTAACCAGAATCTTAGTTTTAGCTTGAATTGTAATCATTTAGCATAATAGAGAGTTGTTGGTAACTTTCCAAAAGTCTTTTGACGTCTCCTTTTATAGTTTTTTTTTTTTGAAAACTAGACTTTTATAGCTTCAAAAACTCAAAAGTGTTATATTAAAAAAATAATAATAATTGTAATGCTGTCAAAGTAGTGAACAATTTCTACTAGTGTAGTGACCTCCAATGGTTGAATTTGCTTTGTCGTTTTTCGCAGCCTCTCAAAATTGTGGCAGATATTCAGGACCTGATAGCCTTCTGTATGTCATGGCCAAACTCACATGGACGTGGAATCCTTTATGGATTTTGAACCTTCATAGAACCTAACAACAATAGGTGCCACCATGTTTCTATAATTATGGTTTCATTCTCCGGGATCGTAGGAGCCAATTTTATAGCGGTTTGGATAGAGTAGACAGTTTTTTATCATACTTGAACTCATCCGAAAAAATGTGATTTGAACCCAATTATAATCTGAAATAAATTCGAAATAATCGCAAAATTTTAGAGTCAAATCGAGTAAATATTAATCCGACGGATTAAGTCAAAACTAAATTTGAATGGATCAATCTGTAACTCAAACTAATTGACTCGATGACAATAAGAAATATTTTTATTACTATATATATATAAAAAGTATAATAATTAAAATAAAAAATAAATTTATTTCACAAAATATTTAAATTATTTAAATAAATTTAAATTCAAATTTATTTTATTTTATTTTTTAAAATATGTTAATATTTTATAAATTTAATAATTTTACTGTGTTTTTTTATGTGCCTAAATTATAATTTTTTATTTATAATAACAAGTTATTTAGTAGGAATAAAAGTTATTTATTGTAATAAAATAAATTTATCAGTTTTATAAAATTATTTAACATAGTTATAAAATATTATTAGGACAATATTATTTCTTATATCTAATTTGATGGACAATAGAAATTTGACATCAATATATTGTGATAAAATATTATGATAAAAGAGTTTATATCATAATTTATCTTGAACATTCATTGTTATAATAAAAATTTTGAATTAAAATTTTTGGGCTCAATGACTCAAAATACTCAAACCTTTTCATAAATTTTCAATTGTATCCAAAGCTTCTAATTGAGTGAATTACACCCTAATTTGATGAATTGGTTTTTTAATTGTGCCTCAAGTCAAATCAGTATTTTGTAAAGTGTATATTTAATCTCAATTTACCTTTATATTTTTCAATTAGTTCAATTATACTCAAATTTTAGTTTAAATTTTACTAAAATAATATTTTTATTTTACTCAATTTAAATAATTTTTCACAAAAATATTAAAATTTTATTTTTATTTTAGTTCACAAATAATTAATTTTATATTAATTTCATGTTTTTAGTGATAAAATTTTAATTTATATATTTAAATAATAAACTAATAAAATCCATAAATTTTATTTCAATGATAAATTTTTTGAGAATGTTCATGTTCGTATAATGTAATTAATTTTTTAAATATTTCGTACAAGCTTTATTTTAATTAATTTATTAGTTAAAATATATAAATTAATTTTTAATTGAGAGATTTATAATTTATAAATTTAAATTTCAAAATTTTTATAATTTATAAATTAAAATTTCAAAATTTTAAAAATTTTAAATTTAAATACAAAGTTATCATATAAAAGTGTATAATAAATTTAGTTAAATAAAAATTAGATTAATTTAATAAAAAATAAAAGTATCATTTTAAGTAAGCTCATGTAATTAGTTTTTAAATATTTCTTAAATTTTTTATTTTAAATGATTTAAAGAATTTATTATTTAAAATATAAAAATTTAATTTTTAAGGAGAGATTGAGAGAAAAAATTTTAAATGAAATATTGAGAGATTTTATGAATTCTACAATTTACCATTTAAAACTTTATAGATTTAAATGTAAAGTTAAATTTTTTTATGTAAAAGTACATATAATAAATTCAATTAAGAAAAAAGATAAAATTGAATAAAAAATAAAAGTATCATCTTAATTGAGTTTATGTAATTAATTTTTAAATATTTTTAAAGTTTTTATTTTAAATAGTTTATATTTTAAGGAGAGATTGAGAGATTTTAAAAAAAAAAAAATGAGAGACTAATAGATTTTTTGAATTATAAATTGAAATTTTAAAATTTTTTATTTTTAAATATAAATTTAAAATTAGAAAATTTATCATATAAAAGTATATAATAAATTTATTTAAACAAAAATAGATAAATTGAATAAATAAAATATTATCTTAATTAATCTCATGTAATTGATGTTTTAAATTTTTTTTAGAAATTTTTTGTTCTAAATTGTTTAAAAAGTTTATTATTTAAAATACAAAAATTAAATTTTTAAGAAGATTGAGAGACTTTTCTTTTAAAAAAAAAGGAGAGAAGAGATTTTATAAATTTTTACATTTAGAATTAAATATAAAATTATAATTCACCATACAGAAGTACATAGTAAATTTAAATAAGTAAAAATAAAATGAAATTGAATAAAAATAAATGTATCATATTAATTAAACTCTAAACTTAATTTTAGATTTAATTGAACTAATAGAAAATATACGAGAGATAATTGAGTCTAAATGTACACTTTACTAAATTCTAATTTTGAGGTGAGGTATAATTAAAATCAATTTGTCAAATTAGAGTGTAATTAACTGAATTTGAAACTTTAGATATGATTGAAAATCACATAAACGTTTAAATTTTTTAGGTCATTAAACTAAATTTTTACTATAATTTTTAAATGATTTAATATATAAAAGAAATTTACCATGTGTTTATTTATTTTTATAATAATTGTGATAACTTTGATTTTTATTACAATAAACTCACATATTAAAATAAAATTAATTTTATCACATAAATTTTTATTATAATACATAAAAAATTTTATAATTAATAATTTGTTATCATTAAATATTATATATTTGTTTCTAAATTTTGATATATGACTTGAATATAATTTTACATGGACTTAGTTTAATTGTTTTTTTACTGTATATAGAGATTTGCTTCAAAAATAAATTATATTTAATTTATTAAGTATTTAAATAAAAACAATTTTTTTTGGTCAAGTTCTGTTTTATATATAATTGGGCTCAAAATAATTTTTAAGAGAAAATTATTGTTTTTTCTTAAAAAATTTTGAGAAATATTGCATAAATGATTAAAAAAAATTCAAATGCACTTTTAAAAACTGAATAATAATTGATTCGACCTGAATATCAATTTTAAAAGTATATCCCAAATTTCTTTATATATGCATGATCCGATGGGTGGCCTGGATCCGCTCAAAACCCAGACGATCCAAACCCAATCTAAAATGACTCGATCCAAAAATGACTTGACCTGACTCAACCCATTTATCATCGTTAGGTTTGGAGCTACCCTTTTATGTCCACTTCTTAAGCAAATCTGCTAAAATGTTACTTATGGTGCTACTCAAATCATTACAAGCCTAACAATTTGTTCATTAGACTTAACAACTTCCATCCAGTGAAAGTCAACCTATTTCCAAATTAATTTATGAACAGTACCCTAAACCTACTCAATACAAAAGATACCTTACACAACACCTAAGCGTTGAACGATCTCATATAAAGATAAAGATTATAATGCAATGCTCAAAGGAGATTCAAAAGCTCACCAGCATACACAAGTTAACCTTTACAAGAATGACCAAATTTTTAGCAAATAACTTGAATTTAAACATGTGAGAGCTTTAAAACACTTGTAGTAACACTTGGTAGCTTATAGTCGCTTCTTGTGAACTTCTAAACATTTGTCAAGGTCTTGCTTTAAAAATTGGCCGTTTGTACCCTCAAATGTGACTTGAAAAAGCTATCAGAAAAATTGGTTGTTACATGACTAGCAAGTCATTGCCAAGCTTGCATGAGGCTTGGATCTTTATGGTCTTTTAGCGATTACGTCGTAATAGGGCATGACACTTTGCCATACTCTATGGTTTGCCTTGTCCATGTTGGATAACCAACTCGTCATGGAGCACGGCTGAATATAGAGACATCAACCTTTTCTTCAATATGAGAGGAGACCCTATGCCACGATATGACCATCCTCCAGTTTGCCTTAAATTTTCTTGCCTTCTTAGCTTATTTCAAAGCCTCTAAATTAATTTGATTCTTCTTTTTGGAGATGGGGAAAGATGTGAGGAAGTCTAGATGCTTCTTTTTAAGTATTGACTACTTCAAATTGGCTTCCAAAGGTCTTGAAGTCCTTAAGCTTAATATATGCATAAAACACTTGAACACGTGAGTTCACCTCGATTACTTGTTATCTTCAAATAAGAATTCGAACCATACGTTTAACAATGCCTTTAAGAACACTTTTATTAAAGGGTTTAACACAACTATTCTATGATGAGGTATAAATATGCCTTAAACGGGCAATATTGGTCCTTCCGTAGGACATTCGGGTAAAAAAGTGTTGACTTATAAGGAATGATTATTCCATTACCAAAACTCTCAAAACACAAATCCTCAATCAAAAGAGTTCTAACAAGGGAAACTAAGACTCTAACTCCTGAAATACTTTTGAGAACACTTTGGAAGGTGTTGACAAAGCTAGTACACCTAAGAACTATGGTAAAACATGGCCGAGGTGTTATCAATTTTCCTCTTGAAAGAATTTTGTCTTTAAAGTTCCTTAAACCGAATTAGCCTTAATTGCCAACTAGACTTATATCAGTCATATCATCTTAGACCTTCTACATTTCTCATAAATCACCATCTTATAGACTTCCATAACATCTTTATACTTAGCTCTCTTGAAACATACATATCACCTTATACACCATCTCTTATGTCTCACTCTACTTATTTAACATCTTAACTATTGTCTTAAGTTCTAAAATCACCTCTTACTTGAATATTTATCTCTTAGTGTCAAGAATTTAAGAACTAGACATTCTCAAAGCGTCTAAAACTAACATCTTAACTCTTTCACTTACATCACTTAACATTTCTTTCTCTTCATATATAACTTATCTTTCATTCGTAACTTATCTTCAACCACAACTCATAACTAAACCATACTAATCTTTCATAATATCTACTACTTATCCTTCTTATTGTAACGTCCTTTCTTAATTTTATACCTTTGGAGGCTGAGTGTTCATGCTTCCAGATTTTTAACCAATGTTGATAGTCAATAGAAATATATTTTCTTAGAATTAAGAACTAAAATCAATAATTCATGGGGATGATGATTTGAAAAAGAAAAATCTTCGACTCAAGCCCAAAATCCTAAAGGACCTAAGCCTAAAATTACAAATGCTTGAAGCTCAAGGCCCTAAATATCAAGACCCAAGTTTAGGCTCAACTCATAAGGATACGTAGTAAAACTTGCCTCAACTTAGCCTAAGTTAAGGCAACTTCTTCAAGAAGGAGAAATAGGGTAGGCTAGGAGAATTATTTCAAAAGGAGAATATTGGCCAAGTTGACATGACTTGGGGAGAAAGAAGCTTATGGGAGAAGATAAGAACCGTTAGGATAAATAGTTGAAATGCTTGTTGTCTTTACTCTAGTTTTTATAATTTTACTTAACTTTAAATTAATTTAATCTATAAATTAAATAATATTTGACTTGTAAAATTAATTAATCAATCAATTATAAAATTCTAAAATCTACTAATAAATTGTAATAATTATTTTTCACTAAATTAATTAATTTAATGTTAATTATTCAATAAAATTACCTTTTATGGTAAAATCACTTAAATTTTTTTATAATCACTTGTAGGTATCATCTATCATATCTAAAATCTCAAATTATATTTCTTATTCAAACATAAGTTAAAAGAAATTTTTTAATAAAATGCTCATAAAGCTTAAATTACTAAAATTACCCTTATGAAAAATCTAAGTGGTTACATTTGTACCCTATTATCATAATTACATCATTGAAATTACTAGTAAATTAAATTATAGAATTACTAAAATTAGTTTATGAAAAATCAAAATGTTACTTTCTCTCCCTTAAATAAAATTTATTCACAAATTTGTGATAATTATATCTAAAATAATTTATTTAAAACTCTCAATTTGAATTATAATTAACCTCTTTCAAATTACTATATTTATGTTCAAAAATTCTAATTCTCTTACTAAACAAATATAACATCCTAAGTTTTTCATAAGGGTAATTTTCATGATTTAAACATCAAGAGTGTTTTTCTAATTTATTTTGTCTTATAATTGAGTTAGAAGTATAATTTGAGATCTAGGTAAGATATGTGATATCTAAAAATGTTAATGGTCATTTTGAGTATAATATTGATATATATTTAGTTTGAGGGTATTTAAGTAACTTTATAATAAAGAGTAATTTTATTGAGTAATAAATAATAATTAATTATTTTTAAATTATTTATTAGAGAAAATAATTATCAAATTTATAATTTTAGGATTTATTGATTAATTGATTTTATGGATCAAAAATATTATTTAATTTGATGATTAAATCAATTTAACAGTTAATTAAAATTATAAGGACTAAAATGTAATTAAATTAGTTTAACTTATATATATACATATATATGTGTGTGTGTGTGGTGCGGGACGAGGAGCTGTACAGCGGCATCACCCTTGACAAAAACACAGAAAATAAGAAAAAGAAAAGAGAAAAATTTATGTGGCTTATGCATTGGTGGTTTCTTGAAATTCTTCTTCAATTTATTGAATTTTTGAGGCAACATTTAATTTATATTCTAATTTATTATATACTACTTTAGATTATTTTAGTTTAATTTTGATCAATTAAAATTTAGTGAATCAATTAATTTGATTATAAGTGATTTGAGAATTTCAATTAAGTTTTTACTCTAATTTAAATTGGAGAGTTTTTCATTGGAGTTTAATTGAGGTATAAATATTAATTTTAAATTTATAATTTTAATATATGATGGTGACCTAATGAGCTATAGGACATCCATAAGTAATTGAGCGGTTTATATAAATATATTTAATAATATAAATTTTTTAACACTAAATTTTCAGTAAGAGATTAAAAATTTTATATCATAAGCTAGAGAAACTATTCACTATTGATCTTTCTATATGTTGGTAAATTAATTGTCTAGTTTTATGATTTCAAATTTGAGATTGATCCAACAGTGAAAAATAAACTTATTGAGATATTTTTACCAACTTATTAATAATAGATATATGCAGTATAATCCTAGAAAATAATTGTTTTAAAATAGTAAATGATATTATTTCGATCCTAAATTTTATATGGAGTATTTTGGATATGTCTTGTATGAGATATAAAATTTTTATAATTTTTGGAGTATTTAATATATCACTTTAAGGGCTATTCATGATTGTTGTGTTGTAAGAGTCTTTAAGTTGAACAACCCATTTGAGAATATAATTTAAAATAATAAATAGTGTCAATTTGATCACAAATTTTACATTAATATGTTTATTATGATATATAATTTTTTTGGAATTTTGGAGTGTTGAATATATTAATTTAATGTCAATATTTATCTAATGTCCTATGAAGGTTGTCAAGTAGGATAACCTATTTAAGCTTATACTTAAAAATAGTAAATAATTTTATTTGAATTTATAATTACATAAAATAACTGAGATATATTTGGAATGGTATATAATTTTTCTAGAATTTTTAGAATGGTCAAAAAATTTATGTTGATGTAGTTTTATGGGTATGAACTAATAATTGGGATACTTTATGGTATTAAATATACGAGGGATAAATGATTTAGAATTAAATTTTGAGGTTTATTGAGAATTATTTTGAATTATTCTTAAATTCTATATGAGTAATTTGGATTGAGATTTAAGCTATTTTGAAGATATTATAATGATATATTTTATGGTTAATGATTATAGGAATAAAATTATACTTAAAATATTAGGTTACAAATTATAATTGAAATATATTAGTTAATAAATATTGTATATGTATTTAAGATTATAATTTTACTTTAAAATTTTATATGTTAATTACATGTTATTAAATGTAATCTTACGGCGATATAGGTGGTGTTACTGGTGGTGGACTGACTTATATGAGTTATACATTAGAGTCGATATTTAGGTGAGAGATTATATGGGTAATACTTGAATTAAAACTAAATGGTTGATTGTATGATTGGACTTATGTGCATGGTTACTTATGTGCCTAGAAATTGAGGAATGATTACACATGTTATGTGTATATTTGTGCTCAATGCATTTGTTAAAAATTATTTTGTTATGTGTAATGTGATAATTTATTGTGTTGTGTTGGGGAAAGACAAAAACTTGAACCCCATGGTACACTTGGGTCATATATATATATATATATATGAAAATAGGCCAATGGAGAATGATCTATTGTATATCCCACAGTGTCCCCAATTGTATATGTTAAATGTTGGCTGCCAAATCCCATATGTTAAATATTGGCTATGAAGTTCTATATGAATTATATAATTGATTCTATCTTAGTCGTCCTCGTAAATGTGATTTTGTGAAATTAATTTGTACTTGTAAGTAATTTATGATATTTACTTGAACTTGATTATGTGATGTGTTTGTATATTATTATTTATTTATATATTTTTATATTTATTTATTTGTTATGATCTAATGTATACCCCATGATGTCTCCAATTGTTTATGTTAAATATTGACTACCAAGCCTCATATGTTAAATGTTGACTATAAAACTCTATATGAATTATCTTATCAGTTCTATCTTAGTCTTCCCGATGCATGTGATTTTGTGAAATTGATTTGTACTTGTAAGTAATTTATGATATTTGCTTGAACTTGATCATATGATGTGTTTGTATATTACTATTTATTTACCTATTATTTTATGTTTATTTATTTATTATTTTACATAAACTTTATGAGAGATTAGAATGTTTTCTGTTTCATATAATGTCTCACTGAGATAAATGTTTATAAATATATTTTCTTCGAGAATTATTTATATTTGATTAAATTTATTTAATTATCTTCAATATATGATCCCTATAGATTTTGAGTATAACTTATTTATTTTAAACATATGAATTTGAAACATTGTATCCTAGTTAATATATTATATTTAACAAGTTATCATTTATATATTCCAAATATTTTGGAGTAATTTTTTTATTAATGTATTTCACTTCCACCTATTTTATATTTTTCTTAATTTAGATGTACATATCGGCAGTGAGATTAAGACCACAACCTTAGTTGTATGCCGGTCATGACTCTCAAATTTGGGCGTGACAATAATCATGAATAACGCTTCAAAGTCAAATGATTTTTAAATTACACGATCATCAATTAATAATAATTTCATTAAATCTTCAAACTAAATAATAAATTCATTCAAAGATCTTTAAATAAATATAATATAGCCAATCATTTGAAATATATATATATATCTCATTCTGCAACCACTATTGACTTCCAAAAAAAAGGCCTTTTATTCATTTATAGGACATATCTCAACTAAATTCATCACACATTCTTCATATTATGCCTAATTTTCGAATTCAATTATGAAAAGATGATGATATTAGATATTCTAAATGTAAGATATCAACCATTACTTGATTAGTTCGAATTACATTTAGTGCTGACTTCAATTTTTTTCGAGATTCACTAATATGTTGCCTCCTATACGCCAAGCTCCCAGATGTATCGCTCCCGATGCTTAAAGTACTCAACTCATTATTATTATCCATAAACTCATCTTACAACTGATGCACAACTTAACATGTTATCCATCATCTTCCAAGGGAAGCTGTACTAGGCCTAGCCAAGGGTACTCAACTATAGCATATTTATAAATTATGTCTTTATCTTAAAAGTAAGCTCTCATAATATGGAATGAAGTCTCACAACATCTATCTCTAAACTAGTTTAAGCTCAAATTCATAAATCTTTACTTATCAACAATAAACATTATCTTTTTTTTTAATACTAAAGAACTATTTGAAATAATTGATGGTTGTAATTGATAGATGATTGACACTCATTTGTTCGTATAAAAATGTTTAGTAAAAATTAAAAATACAATTGATAGATAATTTATGTAACAATCAATTATTATTTGAATAATTTCTTATTTGAAGTTGCTTTCTAATCTAATAGTTAACATAAGATAAAAATATCATTTTAAATTTTTTAATAACTTTTTTTATTTATTGTAATTTCTAATGGACAGTACTTTTTAAGATGCACACATCTACAATATCTGAAAAATTTATAAACCTTTTTAGATTTTTTTTTTTACTTTTTATTTGAATAATTTTGTTGATTAGTTATTTACTCAAAAACTTCATAACAACATTCTAATTTTAAAAATTATATTTTATTTTACACATAAAATATGTTATTTTAATATTTTTCTTAATTTAACTTAATTAAATTAGTTAAAACATAAGATATAAATCAACTTGATCACCTTTATTAGTCATTTTAGAAATGAATAGTAATAACTAGATATGATTTACTAAATATTTAATATTTATCAACTATCAACTATACTCAATACCTATCCCAAATATGCCATAAGAAAATACGATGGAAAAGAAAATTGCATATAAAACTAAAAATACTTCCTCTATTCTAAATTAGATGTCGTTTTAGAGAGAAATTTTTGTTCTATAATACTTGACGTTTTATAATTATCAATGAACATTAATTAATTTTTTCAACTCTACCCTTTATCTTTTTCATCATAATTATTTTTTTAAAAGTGCACAATAATTTGTAAAAATAATTAATTAAGGGTAATATGATATTTTTTATATATAATAACACCTATTAAATACAAATTTTAATATATGTACAAAAGTCTTAAACGACATCTATTACAGTGTGTTTAGATTAGGGGTTTAGAAAGGAACAGAATGGAAGAGACTAATTTATAAAGTGATTTTTATATTTGGATGGAAGGTATTAGAGCGGAACAGACTAGTTTTCAAGAGTTTTTTAAATTTATCCAAATCCACCCCAACTCATATATTGGAATACTCTAAATCAGAGTGTTTCCACACGTTCCAAATCAAACCATTATTTTTATTCTTACCATCTCAAACACAAATATAATTTAACATTTTCTTTTCAAATCAAACTCATTCATTCTATTTTATTATTAACCTTTTCAATCCTTTATAAACCCTCATCCAAACATAGTGTTAAGAAACATAGAGAGTATTATAGACCTTCTACATGAATTTAACAGAAAAAATAAAGTCAAAATCCAAGAATATTTCAAAATATTATAAAAATGAAAGATGATTTAATTAACTATATGAAAACACACTGGCTGAGAGTGATGAACCTTTCAAAAACAATAGTGAATGCATTCTTACTGTTGGAAAAAATTTTGTGAGTGTTGCCATATATTAATTTTTTATAAAATTCCATAGAAGCAATAGTATAGTATGATGAGGAAAGAGACAACATTAACCAATTAAGGATTTTTAATTGATGTAGGGCGGGGAATGAGAGATCACATGATGATCTCATGATAATGAACATAGAGAGGTCACATGATGGAGTGTAGAGCTCAAAATATAAGGAGAAAGGGAAAATCACATGATGGCTTTAACTGGAAGAGGGAAACTTCTGGTCCACCTGCTTGTCTCCATATGTCTAACAGTCTTAGGTGTTGTCAATTTCTATGGCAGACTGTATCCTTTAGGCCCTTGTTAGCCAAGTCAATTCCCTCTCTCTCTCTCTCTCTCCTTCTGCCATTTCCACGTTCCTCATTCCATTGTTCCCATGCACTATAAGCCCTAATCACTTGTCACATCTCTCGTGCCAAATACAAAGAAGGAACAACAAATAAAACTAGATGCAGTTTTTCTTTTTCCTCCTTCAAATTTAGACATTGATATTCCCATTTATGATACTGTGCTTCTTCTGGAATTTTAAACAAATTTTTTAAATGAAAAAGACTAATCCTTCAAGGATTGAGAACAGAAAGCAAAAAAGTGTTTTTCAAAATTGAATTTTGCTTACCTCATTCAATGTTCTTTACATTTTTATTTTAGAAGAAGGGTTAAACAATATAAAGGATTTAAATTATTTTTTCTCTCCCCCTCTGGAAAGCCCAATATAATTTGATATTCTTTTTGTTTTTCAGATGGTAGAATAATTTAATATTCAAATAAGTTGAAATTACACATACTTTCTTGTTGAGAGAAAGTATCATCAAATTATTTTTTATTATCTTTCAAGATGTTTAAATACTAAATGTTGTACAAAAACTTATCTGTATTGAATTTATCTGTCTAACTAGTAGGATAACTCTGTCAAACAAAAATCATTATGCATTCTTTATATAATTTAGAACAAATATGCACATGTTCAAATATTCTAAACCCACTATGTCACTATTCCCCTTTTCCTGAAAGAAATAATATTTACCTAACCAAGACAAGTAAACTTTAGTGAGGTATCAAAATCTGGCTTGGTATATTCTGCCAACATTTCTTAATTTCTTTCAAATGCATTTGTGTTGTATGGTTATTTTTCTTTTGGGACATCATGATTTTTCAAAGAATAACTCTGAACCAGTACTCAAAGTTTATCCTAGAAGGGTCCTTAAAGTCCAATTGACCGACAAAATAGGATCTTTTTTTTTTTTTTTGCATACTATATTAAATCTATCTTCTGTCTTTCTACTTCCACAAGTGGTCCCTATTATGTGTGTGGTTGTACTATAACCATTGATATCTCCCCTATACCATAATTCAGCTTGTGGTTTAGTAATATTAGAGTTTCGAGTGCAATTGTGTAATCCAACTTCAATTCAAGCTAAATTACCAACTCACTTGTTTACCACAAACCTTCCACACAAAGTTAAGTTGGAAAGTTCAATTTTTCCTTAAAATGAGATTGAAAATATTTAGCAAATTTTGTGGTATATAGTTAGTAAATGGAGAGAATTATAACCATAATGTTATTACGTATACAAATTGCCTATTACATGTTCAAGAAACAAAGGTAAGGTTTTTGAAGCCAATTAAACACAATCTATCTCAAGAAAAAAAAAATGATTGGTCTTCTCACCAAGTGAAAACTAGAAAATGTGAATTTCAAATTTAACTAATCGACTAAAACAGGGGAATGATTATGTGGCAGAAAAAAAAAAGAGAATATAGAAATGTTTAAGGCCCATTGGCTAAGTTTGTATTTAAAATGATATCGAATTAAAATTTGGATTTTAGACTAAAAATTATATAAAAAAATCAATATGATGTCAAACTACTTCAAATGAATACGTGTTCAAATAGACAAATTAATTTGAATTTTTATTTTAGTTATTATTTTCAGAGATAATAGTTTTCTACTTATCAGAATTGTTTTTTAAAAATTAAATACTTAAAAAAAATTTTTATCAAACTCATTCAAAATGTTAAGTAGTTAAAAAATAGTATTATCAAACAAGTTTAAAAAAATAGTTTTAATTTAAGTAAGTTTATCTATATCAAGTCTAACAAATTTACAACATTACTTTTCCATAGTCTTTCAATAAATTCAAACTCAATACAATAAAAATTAGTGCATACACTTTTACAATTTTCAAACTCATAAAGCTTTTAATATTATTTAGATTTATTTGCCCCTAAAATCTAAACTTTTTCAAATTTTAAGAAAATTGATTAATCCTTTTAATTTTGATAAATTAGTCAAAATTAATAAATTTTGACAAATCTAACTAAAATTCAAATTGATCAAAATATTATAATATATTACATGACGTGACAAATTAGCTGACATAAATTTTTATAAAAAAATTAGTCAAATCAGTTAATATTAGTTACTAACATCAGTCAAATCGTTCTATTTTGATCAATTAAATTTGGCTAATTTAGAAAATATATTTTAAAAAATATATACAAAATATATTTTTTAAAAAAAAGGATCTCTGGAAATTAAATTAATGTATTGTCTAGTACCCTTCATAGAACTGGCACTGTTAGACTTCAGAGTGTAATTTGGATAATATTTAAGGCCAAAATTTTAACACAGTAATATTTTTCTAAAAATTACTGTGTGTATAGTTAGAGGTGACATCACCATTGCCCAGATTTACGCTTCTCCAAAAACTAATCCTCATAATTAGTTTACCAACTAAAAAGGAGGTTGAAGTTTTATGATAATAAACTTGTTAGCATGAAGTAATAACTCAAGTTTCCAAGTAAAGGGAAGGGATATTTATCTGATGATATTAATGGATATTTATTGACCCATTAGTTATGTATCCATTACGTTTGCATTTGACTTTACGTTTGCATTTGACTTCACTTTTGGGTTTTGCTATTCTAAAAGAGAGTTATCAATATCATCATCCCTGATTTCAAGGTGGCAAGCAAAAGCTTTGCAATTGCATGCATGAAAGAGAGAACATAAATAAACCCAAGAAAAAGAAAAAGTCTTTCTCTCTCTTGGTTTTAAAGAAAGACGGAAGAGGTGTGGTGTGGCTTGGCTGCTGCCCTCTGCTTCTGCTGCCCTCTTCTGCTGCTGCCGACAGTAATCCTTTCAAAAGATATGGTTATGTAAATTTCAAATAACTAAAACACATTCATTACGACCCTCTCTCTTCATCTGTCTTTCTGAGGCAACATATATAAGTGGACCTAAGAGGCAAACTAGCTTTTCTCTCTATAAGTTGCAGAAGAAGAGATGTGTCATTTGTCTTGAATATTGTATTAATGCCAGCTGTAAGTCTATGTAATTGTTTTTTTTTTTTCCTCCTTTTCTAGCACTGCGTTAGTTAATTTGATTATTGAGTATTATTTATAATTCTATGTAATTATTTTTTAATATAGTGTCAAGTACACGAGTATGCATGTCACAGATTTAATGTATCAGAGTTCTATGTCAAACAACCTATATACACATCTAAATATTAAAATTTGTATGCTACCATTATATGCATGCAATATTAATCTTTTCTTTACTTTCTTTTTTTTAAGAATAATTTGTCTATTCTGCATGAATGAAAGCGGATCAATTCTTCACTTTCTTGAATGCACTTGAAATCAAATTTGGCTTGATTCTTATCTAACTAGATTCGTCAATATATTTGAAATCGAAATGAATTTGAATATACTAATATAATCAATAAACTATCGATTTAACTACATTAGAGTTATCTCAAGACTTGCGAGATTATAGGAGTTTGAATCACAATTAGGACCTAAATAATAATAATAATAATAATTTTGAAATATAACTTTTTTCATATCCACATTCATAAACCTGAGACACAGAGGTAATCAATCTAAATGAACAAAAATTATGATTTGTAATCTCTATAACCTTATGCAATGTTAAGGAAATGTCTAAACATCCAAAAGTACCAAAGAAACAAATGGTGGAATATGAGATCTGCGTAACTCGTTTATTTGGCTAAATGTTCTATGTTGTTCGAATATTGTTTACATTTCATATTCGAAATAAGCATAAAACATGCAAGACCTATTTTAAATGTTCGTTATTTCATGAAAAAAAAAATAAGAAATAAACTTTATAAGGTGTATATATAAATTGAAAGTACAAAAAACTCCAATAATTTAAGATTTTGAATGAAAATATAATATCTAATTCATGACTGTATTTCTCGTTCATAAAAGCTTTTTGTATTGAATTTTCTTTAATCTTAACCAATGGTATTAGATAATATGAGTATGAACATAATGATCTATATGCTCATGATTCTCCACATAATATATTTCATTATTTGCAGATGTTTGTTATCCCACTTAAAAAAAAAAACTAATATCTTAAAAAAAAATCAAAGAATTATATTATTAATCAAGCAAACAGCAGGAACACTGACAGCACTATATCTGTGACAAAGTGTGTTAGTCATAAATCTCACAAAAGGTTTTCCAGAGAGTATTCAGCTCCCAACCCTAACAGTAACCCAAATTTTTAGTATTTTTAAAATCAAACGTTCACATCTACTTCTATTTGGATCTCTTCATTGGAGAACCCACTGTTTCCCTATCTCCTAATTTCTCACAAACGTTACTCACATCCTCATGCACCTTTCAGTTACCTAAACAAGGTTTATCCTGTCAACATTAACCTATGTGAAATCACTCTTAAATGTGGTTTCTTCACTGATTCAACCAACATGGTCCTAATGCATTTTAGGGCAATTCCCTTCTTTCATATCCCCACATTCACAATTGCACCACTTCCATGAAATGTAACATCATCATTAACAAAACGAGAGGGGAAAAAAAAAACCAGTTCCCAATTTCCAACAAAAATTCAAAAATGCATAACCCAACTCATTGTTGTACATGCATAGCAAAATGCTCTTAGAAAAAGACAGATAATAATAAAAAGCTTAGGTGGGTAATTAGTAACTAGGTCTTCAATGGAAGGAACTCAAAATACTGGTGAGAAGTGAAGTTAGCATTCATGGCTGCTGTTGTCTCATCGTCTTTCTCATTAATAAAGTCTTCATTACCATTACCGCCATCACCGCTGCTACGAACAGGAAAGAGTTGAAGTGTTTGAGATTCCCCACATCCATTATCTTCTTCATTGATGAAACTATTACTTAAGTGGTTAATAAGGCCATGCCCATTTTCTTTGTAGGGGCCAATCAAGATATTAAGATCATGGGTGGACTTAATGAGCTTTGGGTCCATTGCTCGTATTGTTGCTGCTTCTGCTGCTAGTGTTGTAGAAGGGATTGTAGCAGTAGAATTAATACCAGCGCTAGATGGGGTAGTGTTTATGAGGTAGGTGGAAGATGGACAGGACAAGTTCATCATTTGCCACGTGGCATTCCTTTCCGTAAAGCTCTTTCTTTGCTGTAATTCTAGTTCATCGAATTGAATCCATCCATCTGGTCTACATTCTGCCACTCCTGATTTTCCTGCCCCTTGTATTGAAATAGATTCCTGAAAATTTAATAAAAGTTCATGCAAAACAACAATGTCCCTTCTCATTTTAATACCTTATTTTTTATATGAATTTTATTAATGCGATAAGTTTAGGTCCTTCTTGTGTTGTTAAATCAACACGACTCATTACTGCTAAAGTGTATTTGTCACTAAGGTTGATAACTAGTATTCAAAAGGCATGCATCTCTCTAAATGAACTTGTTTAACTGTAGAATTTTGAACTTATAAGACTAAAATTTATTAAGTTTATGCATATAAATTATTGTAATTAACAAAGGACAATAGGATGTAGATAATTAGATGTAAATATTTTGTTAGAGGTAGATTTGACTTTTCAGCATGAGAGCCCCAAATTGAAGGACTATAAAAGGATGCCAAAAAGATAACTACTAGCCAAAATGCCACGAGTCCATAATAAGCACAAGACCCAAAAAGAAACCCAGCGAGCTAGTTTCATATCATAACATAACAGCAGCCCCGACAAAAAGGAAGGAATGCAGCTTTTAAATCCTTTTCATTTCCCAACAAACAAAGTTCTTTTGTTGCTTCTTCAATGCACATAAATATATATAGAAATCTTCCTTCCTGTATAGATTTTTAATTCTACAAATTATATGATATGATCCTCTAAACAACTTTTTTTTTAAAAAAAAGAAGCTCTAATCATAAGCTCATTATCAAAGTTTAATTGTTTTGTTATGTTCCTTTTTGAATATTAAAGGCATTTTTAGTCCCATAGAAGAAAGACAAAGAAAGATAAAGGAATAGACCTCTGGTAGTGTGCTGTAGTTTGTAGGGGGAGCCCAGTCCTTGATCTGTTCACCTTCACAACTTGTCCTACTTGCCCCTGTAGACAAAACGAAAAACAAAAAGAATACAACTTTACATTACTGTCTCTCCTTCTCTATAAACAACAGCAATTGGAATGCTAAAAAGTAACCCATCGAACATCTCTAACTAACAACAAAATGGAATTTGCAAAGAAGCCATACATATAAAACATTTTTATCCTTTTTCCAAGCAAAGATTGAGTCTTTGGAGATAAATGTGTAAAGGGTTTCTTGGGTATATATTATCACCTGATTCTTTCCTTTCAAAGAATTCTATGTCGCAGTGTTGTAGTTGTTGTTGCAGCTCACGATCAGGAGCTTCGGATTCTAGTTGACGACGTCGTTTTTGCCGTTCTCTTGCCTTGTGGTTTTGAAACCAGTAGAACACGTTCTTCCCTTCAATCTTTCCATATCTTCTAAGCTGTGCAGTTATGTGTTGGATTTGCTCGGCTGACGGAGTTCTAGTCCCCCGACGATATAATTCTTCGAGGGTCCTTAACTGCTCTGGCGTCGGATTCCATCTTGAGCTCACTGCAACCGGTTGTGTATGGAAATCTCTTTTGTTGTGATCAGCCATAGTAGCTGCAAAAACAAAATGATAAAACATAATGCCACAGACATTTAGACCATGAAATGTATTTAAAAGACTTTTAAAAAATAATCAGTGACATGACATGAACAAGTGCATACCCGGATGGTGATTTAGAGAAAAGAAATCGGTGCCATGGAGACGGCTAGGTCTAGGAGGGCTAGAGTTTGAAGTGGTGTTTGTAGAAGGCAGCGGTGTCGTCCTTGGAATGAGAGGCCTAAGCCTTCTGCCATTGAAGGAATCCGGAATGCTAAACTCACCACCATCACTGCAACCCATCATCCACATCTTGGAGCACTGAAAAACTTGAGCAAAAAAAAAGAGGAAGAGGCTTCTTTTGTTTCTCTGTCAATGGAAAGGGTTTGAAGTTTGTTCTTTGCTGCAGAAGTGGACAATAAAAACAAGAAGAGAAGTAAATTGCTTGTGTCTCTCTCTCTCTCTTCTGTTTTCCTAAGAAGGGAATGCGAGTTTGAGGGCTGAAACTGGCGTTGGGTTAGCAGGAAGAGGAATAGCATGCAAGAAGTGATGCCAAGAATTTTTTTTTTTTTTTTTTTTTAAAAGGAAGTGCCTGCCTTTATAACAAAGTTGATAGAAGTTGTTTATATATAGCAAACATTGATACTGATAAATAGAGTCCTAGTTTTGGAATCGGTTAGCTGGGCTGAAATGGGTGTTGAAGTATTTGAGGTTTGATGACTTTAAAAGAGATGGGGATTGATCATTTAGTCTCTCATGTAGAAAAGAGATAGACAGAGAAAGAAGAAAATGGGTGCCTAGGTATTGGTTTGTTAAGGAACATCAAAAAAGTGAGAGCATGACATGAGGTTGACTAGGCAATTCTTTTATTCTAGTTATGATATTTCACCAGCCTTTAAGATTATAAGCTAATTATATTATCTATCTCGAGATTAAATGACTATAACAAAAAAAAAAAAAAAACTTTTTAAGTAGCTTCGATTGTGCATTCATTAATAAAATTATAGAGTAAATTATATTGAGCTCTTCTATTTTAATTTGTATGTCCAGGTTCTGAATACTTCTAAAAAATAATAAAAGAAAAATTAATAATAGTTCAAAAACGGACAAAAAAAAACACTGCGTAGTTACTTAAAAGAAATAGAGTTTAATTTTTGTTTTTAAATTTTAAAGTCTTATTTATTAAATAGTGCTATTTTAAAAAAAAAAAAAAGCACTTTTCTAATATTTCTCAGATCTATATCTATAAAAATTTAAAAAATTAAATTAAAAAATTTAATACAAATACAAATCAAAATACAGAGGTTTAAAAGCATAAGAATGAAAATTTTAAAAATCTTAAAATGAGATTTTCCAAAAATTGACCTTGGCTATAATATTGGAAAAAGGATGGATAATATTATACTATTAAGTTGTGAATTAGGGCAAGAAATTAATAGGGTAGTTTAGTATTAAGGTGAAAGTTGATAGAAAAAAAGAAGAAGGGGGGGGTAGAGGACAAAAGGAAAAAAGATGAAAGCGTGGAATTCTGGAATTGTGGTAGGGAGGATATTGGGAGTAGCAAATGAAAAACGACGTGACGATGATGAGGGTTATCATAAGCCTCGTTGGTCTTTCATTTTATTGTTCTCCTCATGAATCGTGCCTTTCACACTTATTCTCAATCCGAACTGCCCCTCTCCTCCTTCTGCTCTCTTACCCTTTCCTTTGTCTCCATTTTTCTCTCTCTATTTAATGCTCCAATTTTTACTGTACGGACACTATGTTCTTCCACTTTTCCCACTTTTTTTTTTTTTTTTTTACTCCACCCTTTTTTCTTTAAAAAAAAATTTATAAAAATGTCATATGGTCATAATGGTATGCATCCATCTTCATAGTAAATATACCATTAAAAATGGGAGTGAGCAAAGACTCGAAAAATTGTATCAAAATAAAAAATCTTGTATGTGAAAAATAAAATATCCAAATCAAATCAAATCAATTTTTTAAAAAGGACGATATTTAAGATTTTATATTATTTGCATTGAAAACTAAGTCAAACTGAATTTATAACTATTTCGTACCAAAAAAAGTCGAACCAAACTATATATATAAATTATTAATAGTAATTTATTAAATTATCACTTTGAATGATTAAAATTGAAAAATGTAAAATTTTTTTTATTTTAGTTTAAAAGATTAAAAATATAAAGTTTAATTTTTTAATAAATTAAAACTATTGAATATTTGAATTAATACTGAATAGAACCTAAGCATCCTAAAAAAATCAAAGAACCAAATTAAAACCTCTTTAATTGTTAAAGAATCGAATCGGATCGAAAATTCGAGATAATACCGATTCTTCATTTTTAAAACCTTCAAAATTTCAGTCGGATTTCAAAAATTTCTAAATCTCCAAATTAGACTGAACCGTACTCACTTCTAATTAAAAATCCTTTAAATTAATTCTAGCCATATATATTTAGTGACAATTTTTTCCTAAGAATCGATGACTAAAATTAGTTCATTCTCATAATCAATGGCGAAAATTATAAATATACCATATATCATGTAGATATAAAAATGACTTGGGATGTGTTGTATATAAATGTATGTTGCTGTGTTTGTTTCGTAAGTGATATATATAAATGGGTGCGGTGTAGTTGTCGTTTTTACCTTAGTGTGTGAACAAGTGGTGTTTGGAAGGTAGTAGGCCAGGCTAGATTGATGTTACGCTTTTACGTGCTATCACAATTACCATGTCTCATTTTGGAATCTTCCCTCCCCTTTTCCTTTGCTTCCTTCCCACCATCTACTCATCATCTCTCTCTTTTAAATTCCTTTGCTTGGATTGGATGTCTGCACGTCAATATCCTTCTCCATCTCTCTCTACCTCCAACTATTGGTACAGCCACAGCCAGCCAGCCACCTTGCTCTCTTACAGGTACATGCCCTTCTCAGATTTGATGCAAAAACCCGCTTGGTCATTATGATGGAATGATTTCATTCAAGTTTGGTGTGGTGGCCCTTTGTCCTCTTTGGATATTGGATATATAATTATTGCTTAATTATTAGAGGCCTAGCTGCAAGTTTGTTTTCACAGAATATGCGAGTCAAACCAATTGAAGAAATTAATAAGCTTAGATCAATCAATTCTGATTCTTTCATTGCTTTCTTTTCTCAAAATAACTACTTTCTTTCTTTAATGAATATTGTTACTATCTTTGTTACAGATATCGTTTAAGATTTTTACACATATATTAAAAATTATATTTAATAAATGTTATTATATAATAAAAGATTATGTTACTCTTAATTAATTATTTTTATAAATTATTGTACACTCTATAAATAATTAATTATTATGAAAGAGAAAAAATATAGAATTAAAAAAAATTAATTAATATTTATGAAAAATTGTAAAACGTCAAGTATCATAGAACGAAATTATCTCTCTAAAACATCATCTAATTTGGAATAAAGAAAGTACAATATTGTATTATAATATATGTTACTCACTTTGTTTCATAATATATGTTGTTTAAGATTTTTGTATATATATCCAGATTGTATTTAATATATGTTATTACTTATATTATTTTTAATTAATTATTTTCATAAATTATTGTACACTCCACAAAAAATAATTATTATGAAAGATAGAAATGATAAAATTGAAAAAAAATTAATTAATATTCATAGATAATTGTAAAACATCATATACTATGGAACAAAAATTTTTCACTAAAACGATATTTAATTTGAAATGGAGGAAGTATTGGTTTGTATGTCTTAATTAATATAATTTGTAAATATTTAAATAATAATTTTATTAGTAAATATGATTTTTATCAATTTGATAATTTTTATTGTTGATATAATTATCACAAATAATTAATAAATTATTTATAATTCAAATTTTACACAATTACGCTATATATATATATATATATATATATATATATATATATAGAGAGAGAGAGAGAGAGAGAGAGAGAGAGAGAATTTAATTTTTAATTATAAAAATTTACTTTTCTTTCACATATACATAATGATAGAGAATAAAATCTTATCTCAAGTCTCTTTTTTTTTTTTTTACAAATAAATACAATCGTTTAGTTCATTTTAATTACCATAATTAATGTAATGAATAATGCTTAGCGACTCAATTGAGACAAATTTGAAAAGGAAATTCTATTTGCAACTCTCCATTTTCTCTTTATGCTCACCATAAAATTTAGTAAATTATATTATTTATACACTCTAAATAAATTAACTTTTTCACTTTTATTACTTATGTACAACCCTTTGCTAAAATTTGTCACGGGTTATAAATTAACTAAAGTTTATATGCAACCTTTTAATAGTATTAAAACGTATCATGCTCTATAAATTTTTTTTATTAAAGTTTATTATACTCTATAAATTAACTAAAGAAAAATTTTTATTTTATGTACTTATGGATCCAATCACACCAGTACCTCCTATTGTGTGCAATTGACACAAATATCAATGTGAATGTGCTTAAAGATGAAAAATCTCATATGTTGATTGTATTAAAGTATTTTATTACTATATTTTAATGATGTAAATATTACCATGCAAAAAATAATCAATTTAAATGACACATAATATTTATTAACGATATTTGAATGTTTTTACAAAATATAGGATTTTTTTTAATCATGAATGTTATTATAAGATATTTGTCTCGAATTAATGGCTTGTTTTGATATAAAGTATTTAGAGGTTATGATAAAAGTGAAAGATGAGGATTTTAAGGTGAAAAAATATTGTGCGATTGAAAATGAGTTGTTAAAATCTTTTATGATTGGCAAAAAGGGTTGTAAAAATTAAAATAGTAAAAAAAAGAAAAAGATGGGGTTGTGAAAAGAAAATCTTAAATAATGAGAGATTGTAAAAAGAGAGTGTAAAAAGAAAATAAGAGGTTGTAAATAGAATTTTCTAAATTTAAATGTTTTATGAGGATAAGAAATAGCAATAACATACAAAAGTAAATTAATAATTTTTCTCAAATCACATGATGAAATTAATGGTCCACTCATCTCTCTTCATTAATGCTTAAATGAAATTAATGGAGATAAGTGATTTGAGAAATTAATTACGGGCTTTATGTAGCTCAGTTGATCTAAATGGCACTATGAGATAAGTGGACTATTCAATTTTAAAATGATTCTTTTAATGAATGGAGTCCTAATTTTAAAAGCATGCCTTACTTTTCATGTAGCTGTCAATTTTATACTTTGTCTGAAACTCTTATGTATGAAATCTTGATTTTTCAGGATTCATATAATTTAGGGAATTATATATGTTTACTTTTCACTCATATTTAATTCTAAAAAACATGTTTTAATTAATTTTTGATAGAGAAGTAAACCTTGTTTTTATATAATTAATTAGTGTGCAATATTATAAATGTTTATTTATAACTACTAAGTATTTTGCAACACCTAATGTATGTAAAATAAACTAGTTAAAAAAATTTTAATAGATTTAAAAATTTTCAATCTACCAATGGGTTTCTTGTCCATTAATACTGCAATCATTTTTAACATGACCAATTTGTGAGTTTGTTTTCAGTCGAAACTAAATTAATTAAAAAAAATCATTCAATTCATACATGGTGAAAGGCTTTTTTTTTTTTTTTAATCCAAAGAAAGTTTTATTTGGTTTAACGATCAAAACCTACATCTAACAATTGATAGTCTAGCTAATTGTTGCATCTAAGTGTTTGGAAATTTTTTTTAATATGGTTTTTTAAAATAATTTTGATATTTTATTAATTAATTTTAAAATTATAGAGATGTAATTTGTTTAGAGTTTAATAATGTTATAAAAGAAAAAAAAAAGCTTAATATTATGAAACATAATCACTGAGTTTTCATGCAAAGCTAAAATTAAATAATACTCTCTTCGTTTTACAATATTTATTATTTTAAAAAAAATTTTATTTCAATATAATTGTCATTTTATATTACCAATGTAATATTAATTGTTTGTTTTTCAAATTTACCCTCATCACCATATTCTATCTCTCTTTTAATTAAATGTTTTCTTACTAGTGTAAGTTTCGGATTTTAATTGAAGATAATTAAGGGTAATATTAATCAATTGAAATTACAATTATTTTTAATTAATTATTTCTTAATTTAGATGCACAATTCTAAAAAATATATATTGTAAAATGAAGAAAGTACTAGATGATCACTTTAAATTTCATTCCACAACAAGTATAACTAAATTAGATATTATAGAATATTTTTTAAATTATACACAAAATACTAATTTTCAATTAGACATTGCACTCACAAATCTTAATGTCAGGAATGACTCATAAATAAAGATTCATTTGTAAGCCTAAATAGAACTATACAAATCTAAAAGAATGTTGAAAATTCAATTGTTGATTCAATAAAATATCTTTCAACATCTAATAATAATAAATATAAATAATTGATAATATCTCAAAATAAATTATTGAATCTCTATAAAAAATAATCAAATAAAGTAATCTAAGAACAATAATATTAAAAGTTATTTTGAAAAAATATAATTCGAGCATACTCAAAAAAATGTCAACAAAATAAAATAAAATAAATTATTTAGGGAAAAAGTAGATCGAAACTTGAACCAATCATAAATATCTAATAATTTAAAAAATCAAACAACAGACAAAGAAAATGATATTTATTATAACAACAAAATAAAAATAGATATACACTCAAATAATTTCATAATAAATTTATAACTCTAAATATCTTAATGCTATAAAAATTTAAAATCTAATCCATCTTTGGAAGCAACAACTACTTCAAAGTCAATGTTTGATCATCCAAACAAATAAATCAATTTAAAATCAATTATTAGTTACTAATCAACAAAATATTCTAAATTTTATTTTCTAGATAAAGTATATCAGAGTAATGGTAGTCACATCATTAAAAATCATATAATAAGTGGATTGCTAGATAATATATACTCAGATATGGATATTCTCCTCTATAAATATCAATGCATGATTTTAATACGATTTAAAATAAATTTATATTGTATGATAATAAATAACACAATTTTACTATCATGATGGTCTACATAATATAGTCTAAATAATAGATACAATAAAAATAGTTGAGTATAAAATATCGGTTTGAAAATTAAAATTAATTTCATAGGACATTTAGATTATAAATCATAGTTCAGATCACAAATATTCGAATGTCAAAATCAATAATCCAAATAACAGTACTAAAAAAGTGAATGCTAACAATTTAAAGTTTAATACTTCTGAAATCAGACAACCAAATAAAAAATCAATCGTAACAAGTTGTTATCAGAATAATAAGTTAAAATATCCATACGTTTGCAAATAGCAAAAATTACAAAATTAAAATAACAGATATAATTTCAAACAACTTAGGGATTTAATTTTTAATTCATAAAATATTTATTAAATTGTAATTTGACATATTAACATCAGTTATAATTTGATAGAGAAATATTTTTGCTGAAAGAATGTTTCAATAAACGTTTTAAAATTTGTTCAAATCTTTATTCAATAAACATTGGTTTAGTTAAAACATACTTTTATGCCAGAAAGTTTTTAGAGAAGCTTTAACAATTTAAAGAACAGTTTTATAAATATTTTACTAAAATGAACTTCCAGTATTTAATATTTTAAAAGATTTTTATTTTGAAATATTGTTTTTGATAGCATAATAAAAAAAACTAAATAAGATTTATTTTCATGTTGAGAATTTTAAAGAGAAATAAAATAAAGATTTTATATTATAATTACCATTCACTAAATTTGAGATATAAAAATTTAAATATAAACTATTTGCAACGCAAGTCAAGTCCAAACACGTGACAATCAAATTCAATTAATTAACATAAATTCCTAAAGTATTATAAGATATACAATTAATTGGAAGATTTAAATAAAATGTGTAAATCAAGATTAACGAAAAGGGATCAAAATTTAAAGAATCAAGTTAAACATCCCAATAAAAAGATGTGGAATTTCTTGTCTAAATTAAATATCTCCAGAATAAGCTAACAATGTGTAATTTCGATACAAGCGGTAAATGAATTACTAGTAATTTTCAAAGCTTATTTTATTACAAATACACTATTCAAACTTTAAATCTCATTAAAAGCATTTTAAAACATAAGAGATTTTCAATAAAATTAAATGAATAAAAACATTTTACTCATTTCCTTTAAAAAATATTTATCTAAATCATTACTAGTGCATCTTAGGGTCTCAATAAAAATTTTTACTGTGAATATTTCTTTGATATCATCTTCAAATTCACATACCTCATTTCTTTGAGTCATACTTCATGGCTATTAAGCATCTAACTTTTGATTTCTTTTTTTGCTTTTTTCTTATTCTAATTGTTATTGTAGGAGGGATCATGATTATTTATGGATGAGAAATTTATTAAGGAGTACAAACCTCTCAACTAGACAAATATACAAGTGGTACCCAAGAAAGTCTAACTTTTACTAGCTCGAGATAGTTACAAATTTTCAAAACACTCACTTTATCCAAAAACAAGAAAAAGCACAAAGAAATGTATTTATTTTCTCTATATTCTCTAACCTTACAAAAGTTTATATGATGATCTATTTATAGGAGAGCTCTTCAAAAACTATCTACTCGACATAAAGAGCAAGTTTGATAATTGTTGTAAAAATTAGTTGTTACACAATGAATGGGTCATTTGTGCATGTTGTTGTGCAAGCCATTTGCATGATTGTTGCAAATTTATCACTGTTGTTTTCTCAAATTATTTACTAGTTGTTGAGTCATTTTATCTTTTTGTATGAATTTTCTCTTTAACGCATATTGATGGAGCCATTCATTTTGGCCATTTCAAAGCAAGCTAACTCGTTTCACCTTTTTGTTTGAAAATTTTTATTTTTATTTATGGTAAACAGGATCGTTCCACTAGGCCATTTCAAGGCAAGCTAAGTCATTCCACTATACCATTCCAAGGCAAATTAGGTCATTCCATCTTTATCTACTTTTCTTTGCTAGTTCTCCTCTCTTTGAATGGTTGTTTTATTTCTTGAACAGGCATTCTATATATGTACAAGTTGTTCCATGAATCTATGGGCTTGTTCATAAAGTCATTCATGTCATATTAAGGTTGTTCCACTATCTCTTGAGCAACTCATGGTTTCTATTCTTTTTAGATATTTGCTTTCATCTTTAAAAATATCTAAAGGGTTAAAGCCTTCTTTGATTGGATATACCCTCCGCCTTAAATATTTTGTCTTCGTCTTTAAATGAGCATTTAAAGGAATCAATATCTTTTCAAAGTTTTAAAATTTCATAAGGTTAAGTGCTCATAAGTTTGGCTTTTCTTTAAACATGTATTTCAAAGCATTGTTTATTAGGAGTCAACAATATCTATATAAATAGAACTCTACAAGTAAAAATATTTGATGAAAGTTTAGAACTATCCAAGATTTTATTAAGATTCATAACATCATTCAAATATGTAACTAAAGCAAATATTTTATTAATCTTGAAGTCACATGGTTAATAATTTTAATACGTACAACCACTAATTAAATGAGTTATATCATTATAACTACACAGATTAGTTCCTTATACACTAATTTTAGTATGTCATAAATAGATTGACTCTTGTATATGATTTAGATTTTATTATTTTCAACATCAAGTCTCACAATTATGCGTTGTACATGTTCCTTATAAACATATTAGGTTGAAAATTGTGAGCGTACGTCATACAAATAGATATTATTTTTAAGGTAGATATAGCTATAAATAAAAATAAGAATAAAAAATAGAAGAGCAGAAAAATAATTTTTTACGAAAATATCTAAAAATAATTGAAATTATTTATCATTTGAAAAAAAAAAAAAGAAAGAAAAGTTCTATATGATTTTTTATTTATTAGTTGAAAAGTTCTATATGATTTTTTTTTATTAGTGAAATAAAAGAGGAAATGAAAACATACACGACATTGATGTTTACCGTGATGTACGGTGGCCATTAAGATTGTTAACCTAAATCGATTCTGAAAAGCAAATCGACTTTATATACGGAATGATTGATAGTGATATCTTCCCACTCAAACCAAAATCCTTAATATACAACAATGCTGCACAGAATAGGATTATATATATATCCTTTTAAGTACAATTACAAATTAATAAGACTATATAGCTTAAAATAAATTAAAAATATATTTGGTACATCAAAAAATAAAATGAGAATATAACTCTCAATCTATTTTTATATTCTGTATCTTAATTCACTTCAAAAAATTTAAAAATATTATTCTAAGATGATTAAAATATATCATCATTCTTGAAATCCCATTATCTAAATTGATTTATTTGCTTGTAAAGTACAAAGTTATTATATATATATAGGTAATTATAGAAAAATTAATTAATATTTAAATTTCATTTCTTTACATATTAAAATATACCAAACAAAAATATTACAATTCTAAAACATCATTTCAAGAATAAAATTTTACTTTTAATTTTTTTTGGTGTGACTAACATGTTATAAATGAATTTTTATAATGAATTATATGAAGAATTACACCAAACAATAGATCAAATGCAACTCATAAAATGGTAGTAACACTGTTAAGCCGGCGGCAATAGGGGTGGCATGGCTACAAATGGCAATAAATCCCACTTACTAAAAGACACTCGAGTCATCTTTCATTAGACGGACAATTCTCCACCGTTGGATCCAAAACCTAAAGCCTAATATAGTTGGATCAATTTCATCTCCAAGCATATATATGGCTAGCATTAACCATAACCCCCACCACCCTCATTACAGGCAAAATCAGTTACTCTTCCTATTATATCCTTCAGCGGAAGACACCAATTTAGGCCAATATGCGCGAAATTCTTCACATCCAAGGAGGGCAATGTGGGAATCAATTTGGATCAAAATTCTGGGAGGTTGTGTGTGATGAGCATGGGATTGATCCCACTGGCAGGTACACTGGAGATTGCGATTTACAGCTAGAGAGAGTGAATGTATATTACAACGAGGCTAGCAGCGGACGTTATGTACCTCGGGCTGTACTTATGGACCTTGAGCCTGGCACAATGGATACCGTCAGGACCGGTCCCTATGGCCAAATTTTTCGGCCCGATAACTTTGTATTCGGCCAGTCGGGGGCTGGAAACAATTGGGCTAAGGGCCATTACACCGAGGGTGCTGAGCTTATTGATTCAGTCCTTGATGTTGTAAGGAAAGAGGCAGAGAACTGTGATTGCCTGCAAGGTTTTCTTTCTTTCTTTCTTCTGCTAAGATTATTATATATAGTAAATCAGTTACCTTCCTGGTGGTCTTAAAAGTAATAATTCATTTTGTCTTTGATCATTCAATGCAGGGTTCCAAGTTTGTCACTCCCTAGGTGGCGGAACTGGTTCTGGAATGGGAACTCTGCTTATTTCAAAAATAAGAGAAGAGTACCCAGATCGAATGATGCTTACATTCTCTGTATTTCCATCTCCAAAGGTGTCAGAAACCGTCGTGGAGCCTTACAATGCTACCCTTTCTGTTCATCAGTTGATAGAGAATGCTGATGAGTGTATGGTGCTCGATAATGAAGCACTCTATGATATTTGCTTTAGGACACTCAAGCTCACCACCCCAAGCTGTAAGTACTATCAATTGCAATGCAAATTCAGTCATCAAGTAATTATAGATAACTCAGTTCTTACGATCTTTTTTTCCCCTTAATGTGCTTTTCAGTTGGAGAGTTGAATCATCTGATTTCAGCAACCATGAGTGGTGTAACTTGCTGCTTGCTCTTTCCGGGACAGCTAAACTCAGACCTGCGAAAGCTAGCTGTGAACTTGATCCCCTTTCCAAGACTTCACTTCTTCATGGTGGGATTTGCTCCGCTGACCTCGCGAGGATCGCAGCAGTACCGTGCACTTACGGTCCCAGAGCTAACACAACAAATGTGGGATGCCAAGAACATGATGTGTGCAGCCGATCCTCGCCATGGGCGTTACCTCACGGCATCAGCAGTGTTTAGAGGGAAAATGAGCACAAAAGAAGTCGATGAGCAAATGATAAATGTGCAGAATAAAAATTCTTCCCACTTCGTGGAATGGATACCCAACAACGTCAAGTCTAGCGTTTGTGATATTGCACCAAAAGGCCTTACCATGGCTTCAACTTTCGTAGGGAATTCAACTTCGATACAGGAAATGTTTAGGAGAGTAAGTGAGCAGTTCACCGCCATGTTTAGACGAAAGGCGTTCTTACATTGGTATACTGGAGAAGGAATGGATGAAATGGAGTTCACAGAAGCTGAGAGCAATATGAATGATCTTGTTGCTGAGTATCAACAGTATCAGGATGCAACTGCTGATGAAGATATTGAGTATGAAGACAATGATGGAGACCCAGAGAAATGAAAGTGTTCCGCTACTTTGCTGCTCAATATGTTTCGTGCAATAATAAGCCACTAGAGTACTGAAGTTGTTCTTTTCCAATGTTATTGCTGTTGTTATAGTTGGGATAATGATGATGAATTCTTGAAGATTTTTTATTGGACTAATTTCCCTTATGATGTTTTTGATTCCATGAGTGAAATGGTGTTGTGGACTTGTACTGATAGTGATATCCTCAAATGTATTCCAAATGTTCTAGGATTGCGATTTACTGTACATGTTATGTTTCGTTTGCGATAAGTTGTATTAGTTTGCTATAAAAATATTTCAATTATGTTCTTCTGGTGAACTAACCGGAAAAAAATAAAAAATAAAAAAAAAAAGACTGCACAGTAGCCAGCCGCCAGTGGTTGTCAGATCCCAAGCCAATCTTGTACCCTGCTGAATTTTCATCCTTCGGGGATGAAGATGCAAAAAATGAAAACATAAATTCCACCTCTAATAATTTAAGACTACAACTGAATAATTTTAGCACCTACAAAATGTGAGATGTTGAATGTGAGTTATATCTCCAGTCATACAAAGATCAGCAATTTCAGAAGCTACATGGTTGTCCACTGCAGATACCAGGCAGTATTTTCCTTTTTTTGATATGAGATATACCAGGCAGTAGTATTTCTGTTCATGCAACTCTAACAAATGAGCAAATCAAATTTAATAACTGTTTCTTGGAAATTTTAACAGATGATAGACAATAAGATACTGAAATATCGCAAGCTATAACCATAAATACTACAGGAAAACCAAAATTAACATGGCAAGGATCAATCCATCCCCATTCAACCATAAGTCAACTCTCGCACAATATTTCATTTCAAAAGATAGTTCAGGGAAACATAATGCTAGAATATCTAGAACAAACATTAGCCATAGGCTGGAGTCATACAATCAGTAAGGTAGATGGTTTGTTCAAAACATTTATTCTAACATTTATTCGTTGCTCTTAGAAGCAAAACATATGATGATTCAATTTTTCTTTGCAATAAACAGGCCCCATCGCTGCTCACCAGATGAACTCCTGATCAACTTTGCTTTCCATCCACCAACTATCTCGTTATAGTCTTCCTGAATATAGATACAAAGAAAAGAAGTGCACTAAGAATGAATTCTAAAACAGAAAGATAAATAAAGATTAATTTAATAAAAACATGGGCAAAACGAACTTCAGATAAGGCATGGATGAAGTCATCCTTCTCCTTCTCAACGGCATTTAATTCCCTTTGCAAAACTTGATTGAACTGCAGCACAAGTAGAAAGGTTTTAGACTGCAGGGCCAACATAGTTCACATTTAGACAAGCTTCAAATAAAATTTTGAGTTTGTGCAAAACCTGATTGGTTCTATCCTCAGCAATGACATCATCAAAACCAGCCTCCCTAAGCATCTGTTCAGCACACAATTAGAAGATTGGCATTTCAGGAACTCTGAACCAAACAGCTGAAAAAAATTGCAGGGAATAATAAGTTAATGCAGAAGATAATATACCTGGCCATAAGCTTCAACATCATGAAGGTCATATCCTCTCTGCTTGATATACTCAGAAAATTCTGGTGATGGAGTTCCAGCACTCTTGCAGTAATCACTAATAAGAACTTTACCTCCAGGCTTCAACCACTTGAAGAATGATCTAAACAAAGCAGGCTTGTCCTAAAATATAGCAGACATAAATGTATACATATGTCAATATGCAAATTAATCAACTCAAATATCAGAATATACTCAACTTTGACTGTTGCCCAAAATAAGCAATCAACGAGTACACAAACAGCTGATGGCAATCTCTTCTATTACTAAGAAAACAGAAGGATTCTCTGCAAGTCTACACTTGCTTAAGTATATCAAGCGGATTCAGAATTATGAATGTGAAGAGGGTAACAGAGAAGTTAAAGTTTATTCAAGAAATAGGGTATGAGGAACCCTGGTGTTATTGAATAATAACTATGCCAGCAACATTATGACAATGCACTCTAAAACTCTAGAATGGACACGGTTGACAGATATCATTCACAACTATATAAAAACAGCAAAAGATTTTTACCTGAATGTGCAAAATGGTATCGCGGCTGTAGATAACATCAAATGTACTGTCAGGATATGTCTTTTTTGTGCAATCAGCAACTTCAAACTCAACAGCCCATCTGAGTCCAATTGCACGTTCAATAGCAAAAGAAATCATATTGATGGAGAGGTCAATGCCAATGACTTCCACATCAAAGTTCTCAGCCATGTAAAAGTCACCTCCCCCAATACCACATCCAACATCCAGGACTTTCTGGCCTCGCTTAAGATCCAGCTTTGCAACAAATTCTTTAGTTGTTTCTGTAAAAAGGCAAAGATAAACTTAAAACAAAACAAACAAATAAGAATAATAGATCACTGCCCTGCTCTTCAAACAGCTTTTCAGATTTTTTAATATACATAAACATAAGAACTTTTGTGAGGAAGCCTTTTTCTACAATAAGCAATGAAGTATAGTTGTCAAAATATGGTAACCTAAAAAATATATTTACTTTACCGTACAGTAAGATATACATCAAAATAATATAGATATATGCTATCCTCAGGCAAGGATGTAAATGTGCTTTGTGAAAATCTGCAATTCGGCAAGAGAAAGATCCATAATAAGTTGTGCATGAATAATATTCCTAAATTCCTTTCAAGCATGTGTGTTTGCATTTTAGTCATTGAGGTCATGCAGCAGAAGCATGCATGTTTATGCTTATCCTTTTAACATTCAAAATTCAGAACCAGTTCCTTGCTAATGTTACAGAAGAAAGCAATGGTCTATAAAGGCAACTGATTCCTCCAACAGAAGAACATTAGGGAAAAATTATATATATGACATACCAATTCCTCCTGTGCTCACAAAACCTTGTCCAAAGACATGCTCATAGCGTAAGATGCCATCGCTTTTATATTGAACATTATCCAAAAACCATTGGAACCCCTTATCATCTTGTGATCTGACTTTCTGCCATATCCAACATATCTGTAGCATGCTAACATTGTCAGTAAACCAATTCACATGAGACTCAATGAAAAAAATAAAATAGGTAAACATATATTACCTGATTTTGATTCTTCTTGTTCCTCACATAAGCTCCAATGCATTTGCAGCCGATAAGGGAGAGTTCAAAAGAATTTCCAAGACTATCACTCATATGACACTCTTTGAAAACCTATAATACAGTATAAATCAATATTAAATAATTTACCACATATTTGCTCCCATGAAAAACATTCTTTTCTGAATATTTTATGCATAAGTGTCATTCCAAGAGGATGTTTTTACTAACGTCATATGATTTAAACAATTTTTTTATAGCTATTTTTGGCGCCTCAAATGAAGTTTCGTAAAAATTTGGAGTCAAATCATCAATTCAATTCAGTCTTTCTACATGCTAACGTTACATTCACTGTCCCTGGAAGAATTAGCATGCATGATGCGTCATATATCTGAATGATGTTCTCATTCTGGAAACACACATATCATGCACCAGAACATATTACGGCAGAGACAAACCTCATCAAATAATTGGTTGTAAATGTTGAATCAACAAAAAAAAAAAAAGGAACAAAAAAGAAACCTTCGTGTAAAATCTAGGCTCCCGGTAGTGGGTTGGATTGTGTTTTCGCTTGCTATCGCCAGATTGATGGAAGCAAGACTCTCTGAAGAAAATATACCCACCAACCTTTAGCCACCTGACCATCCTTTCAGCCAAGTTCTCTACCTGCCACCCATATTCACAATAGATTTTAAAAAATAATTTAAAAGAAAAAACAGATAAAAGATTGGCAATTACAACGCCTGCAAGAGTCAAAGAACCAAAAGACCAAATATGATGAGATCCCAAGTGAATCATAAGTGTCATCATAATTGCATGATAACGAAACCAGGCCAGTAAGACACATCATAAAAGATTCTGAAAACAACAAGAAATACAAATAGAGTGGCAAGGCAATATAATGCGTGAGGGATTTTTGGAATCTCTGAATCAAAGTTATTTAAGCATACCAAACAGACAATAGCCACTATTGACCAAAACCATTGGTGCAGAGATTGAAAGCTATAGGCACAATTTCACTCTTTATGAAGACTGCTATTTGGATACATAAAGTTTGCAACGACGGTGCTTTCCTTCTATAATCACAACATTGTCCATCACCATTAAGAAATGCTTTTTTTTTTTTTTTTTGGGGAAAGAAAAGGATTGCTAAGTCAAACAAATTTGTAGAGCAGCGATAGGTAACGCGAGGAGGACAAGTGTTGTTGCTCTAAAGGGTGTTTGCCTTTTTTTTTTTTTTTTACACGGATACAAAATTTGTTCACTTTAATGTTCAATTTCTTTATCTTTTCTATTAAATTTATATCTTTTTGATTTACTTTCTGTATTTGAAAAAAAAAAATTGACAATGAGTCAAACACGACCTTAATGGTAACAATAACCATATTAGATTGTATTTGGTTTCATATTTTGAATACAGAATTTGTTCTTTTTTTAATTCATGTTTGCACATCGTTTGAATGAATTCCGTATTTCAAACTCAAATACAAAATTTCTTCACTATTGTTTATTCACTTTTTGTACACATTTGAACAAATTTTGTATCTCATACTATAGCACCCAAGCTGCCAAACATGGCCTGAATGCTACACATGTGCAGTATAGCTCTTCACTACATTGCACTTTCCCAATTTGTAATAAGAAAAAACGAGAATCACACAATACAATGGAAATAATTAAAACGCAGATAGATGGTATAACAAAGTCTTAATCATAGTAAATTTGACCAAAATTATAAAATACGCACCACATAAATCGTGAAGTACTGAGTTCAACAAAGTATACGGGTAACAGATATCAATGCTTTGATAAAAATACAAGAATTATCACCTCTTTATCTGAGAGATACATGAGAAGCCAATTTGAGAATATTAAATCCACTGATCCTTCTGAAAATTTCAAGTCTTGGGAGGTCACATCAGCGCACAAAAATTTGACATTCTTGTGGTGTCCATTAATGCTTTCATTCTGCACAAGAGAAATATTTAGATTAGATAGACCAGTTTTGAGAAGCAAAAACACTCATATTCTCACTAAAAAGTTACCTTTTTTATCACACTTTCAATGAAGTCGACAGCAACAAGCTGGGCGGCCTTCTGCGCTAAATCCCCAGTGAAACGACCAATACCAGCGCCAAATTCCAAAACTGATTTACCTTCATATGGAGGAAGCAGAGAAAGAACCTCAGGACGTTCTTCCCTGTCAAGATCAGAGGCTTTGGAGTCCAGCATCATTGCCTCCAACGTTAGATTCGCAGAGTGTTCTGTCCAGTAGTTCTTCTGATTCTCACGCTCTTCAACTATAAAACAATCAAACAACATTTCATTTCATTTCATTTGAAAAAAAAATCCTATTAATTTCATTTTTTATCAGTTCTCGGAGGAACCAAAAAAATAAAAGAATGAATTGCTACCACAAGCAGCCATTGTTGAACACGACACGAATTTGTTGAAGAGAATGAAGGATGAGTTAGAGGCTTTTGAGATTGAAAACTTGAAGTGGTGCGGTGGTCTAACAACCCTCAACCGCAATGCGAGATCTAGAAAAGCTCCTGGATCTTCGGTTGTGTGCCCTGCCTCTCTGCCGCATCACAGCTTCCTGGAAACAACGAAGATGACGCTCTCTATCTGATTGGTTTCGTATGTTTCGGGGTTGTGAAACTTCGAAATGTGTGGGAGATTTATAGGAGGGAAAGACGTAGGGAAATTCTAGAGTGCCTCCTTGGTTAATGAACGAAGAGATAGGTTTTATTAAAAAATTAGAAAAAAGTCGATTTGGACGCCTGTACTTTGATATTTTTATATTTAATCCTTTAACTCACTTTGAGCTGTGTTTGAGAAATTATTTAGAGAAAAAAGTAAAAAAAAAGAGGAAATAAAATTTTTTTTATTTAAAAAAATAAAAAAAGAAAAATATTTTATTTTCTTTTATTTATTTTCTTTTCATATTTAGATAACTGAGAAAAAATAAATTTATTTTTCCTTTTCAATAAAAAAATATCAAGGATAAAAATATAATTCATTATAATTCTCTTTAATCATCATATTTTCACCTTATTTTGGAGAAGAATAAAGAGAAAAATAAAAATTATTTTTCTTTATCTCTTATTTTTCTTCCATTCTCAAATAATAAAAAATTATAATCAATCTTTATTTTCTCTCTTTATTTTTTTCCTCCCTTATTTTCCCTTAGTCCAAACAAAGAGTGAAGCTTCCCAACTAATTATGTTTGTTGTGAGACCACCTTTTTTGACAGCAATTAGAATATTATCAAAAGTTCATGTAAATATTAATGTAAAATTCAATAATACTTCTAACTTTTATTCTAATACGCTATTTCAGCTCTTATTTTATAATATACGTTTTTTTATATAAAAAATTTTATTTTCATTCAACTCGTTATATAATATGGAATTCATAAAATATACTCCTTTCATTTCATAGTATCTATCACTTTTTTCAAAAAATATATGTTCCAATTATCTGTTATATTTACGTTTTCAATGAAACATTAATTACTTTTTTATATTTTATCTTTATTAATATTTTTAGAGTACTTAATAAATTAGTCATTTTGTGCTTTTTAAAATGGATAAATTAGTCATATTCACTTATTTTTCTCTTATAGTTATGACTATTAAATATTTTCTTAATTTATGTGAAACTCTAACAAGTGTAAGATATTATGAAATGGATGGAGTAAATATCTAAAATGAGATTCAAACCAAAGTTTCTTAAAATCATTCAATTATATTTATTATGTTTATTAAATGGTCTCAATGAATCATACCTTAAATGTTTCTCTTTTTATTCCACTCTTATCTACATCACCATTATTATATTATTTCTTTATCTTGCATACTCATTTTTAATTTTTCAACTCTTTATATCGTATTTTTAATCGTATCTTCAATTCATTGTTTCTCTCTCTTATTTTTATTCCAGCTTAACTCCTACATATCCTTTATCATCACCTTGATGATAATTATTGTTTTTCATTTTCGATTAAGTTGCTAAGCAACTCAATTTCAAGATTGATTATTTCATTCATAAGAAAATCCTTTATAAACTAGACAAAATTAATTCAATCAATACAATAAAAGATATCTTACAATATATAAAGGTTTCTAAATGCAATATCATTATAGACATTTTATTGATTTTCACTAAAAATCATGCAAAATTTAAATTATATAATGAAATTCTCAATATCATTGATATTATAGAAGTGAAGTTTTGAGCTGAAAGTAGATATACCTCTTCTGATTTCTTATTAATTATTCTTGGATATGAAAATAAACTAAAATTAGTTGAAAGTAGATATACCTCTTTTGATTTCTTATTAATTATTATTGCATATGAAAATAAACTAAAATTAGTTGAAATTATGACAAATAAATTATGTAGAGCTTAATATATTAAGCCTACTTTGCAGGTTATGAATATGATGTTTGTGTCAATTGGGTGAAATTAAAGAGATAATGAATATTCTTGATCATATGATTTCACGAATTTATAAGTTAAATATTGTTTTAGAGATCTTAGGCAAAAAGTAATGAATTAGTATATTAAGATAAAATTCTAGGATTTTCTAGCATTTAATCATTATAAAATTATTCTAAAATTAATATATATAATGAGTATAAAATATGCATAACAGTCTTTTGAAAAAATGTGTTCATGTAATAATGCAGTTAGTTAGTTTTAAAGTTATATTTTTAAATTGGAGGATTGAATATAAAAAGTAAAAAGTTCAGAGCTCAATATGAGTTTTTCCTAAAAACTGTAATGAACATTAATAATTTTTAATAAAAAATTATACATCTAATACTAATATTATTTTTTTATTAAATATTTGGAGCTCGTTATGCTTTGACATAGTTAATTGAATTTCCTTTTTATTTTTATATTAATATTAAAATACCTTTTAAATTTAATTTCACTAACTATTTTGTCTTTCTATTAAAATTTAGTATTATTATTACCAATGTATTAAAACCGGATCGAAGACTAAACTGATCAGCTAGTCAGTTCTCAATTCGGTTGGTTTAATCGATCATGTTCAATAAAATATTTTTAATTTTTATTTTTAAAATATTTTAAAAATAGAAAAAATATAATTTGATACAAAAAAGAAAATTATTTTTTAAAATTTAAATTTTGAATAAAATAGTGTACTTTTTAAAAAAATTTATAATTTTTTACAAAAATAATATAATTTTAAGTTGAACCAGTTTTGTTCTGATTTTTATTTTGACTGATTTTCTTGAGTTTGATAGATTTTTTAGGAAGATAATTTTTAATATTAAACCGAATCAAATCACTGGTCAATTTTCGATTTGACTACTTCAACGTCGGTCCGATCTGATTCTAAAAATCGTGATTTATCACTACTTAATATTAAAAAAAATATATAAATTACTTAAAAGATTATGCAATTTCAAAATTATCCTTGATGATAACATCTCTTCTTTTACCATGACTTTTTAACTCTTATTCTTACTCTCTCTTTTTTTTTTAATCAGATATCTCAAAAAACAAAGGCGTAAAATAATTCTCTTTTATTTTTTTCCGTAATATCTTTTTAAGTTAAATCTTATTTTAAGCAATTTATATTTGGAGAGCATAGAAAATAAAGCATCATATATTGTGATGCACCATCATGTTTGTTTGTGGACCATATCAAAAGAAAATATACACGTAGCGCCTAAAATATAAAAGAATACAATTTTTGTAGTCTTAAATAATTTATCCCACGAGCGGGTGAAGACAATCTGGCACGTGGGTAGGCAGGTGCGAGTGTATCACGTCATCCAATGGTATGTGCCACGTGCAATCTGGGGATTCGGCCATCAATTATTTTTCTTTATTTTTCCGCCAGCCCAAGTGGCGGTTCTTCACATGTTCTTTCCTCCTATTTTGTTCGATACTGATCGTAATCACTAATTTTTATTTATTTACTATTTTAATATAATTATTTAATTTTTATAAATTATTTATTAAAATTATAGAGTAAATATTTTCTCACAATTAAAAAATATATTTTATTTTTTTTATACATTTAAGATTTTTATATGTCACTTTAAATTATTATATTTTATTTCAACTGATTTTATTTATTTTTATCAGGAAGATAGTCAATTTTTAATTTTTTTTGAAAAATAAAAAGAAGATAAAATCACTTAAAATAAATTATATATTTTCAAAACAATATATAAAAATATAACTATATAAAAAAATTTAAAAATGTATGAATTTTAAAAAGATTAAAAAATTTTACTCAATGATTGTCGTATGAATTTAAAAATTAAATAATATTTATTTTAAATTAAATAAACAAATAATTTTAATAAAATAAATAAAATATGAGTAGCTATGAGTGAAAAACTTTAAAAAATTAAGATTTTCTTTATTTAAAAAATATTAATTATTCACTTAATCACATACATATTTTATAATAAATATTTTAGTTCTAGCAACATTTCACATATTTTTTTTTAATTGTTCACTCAAAATAAAATGTAAACATTTGCCAAATAAAACATATAATCCAAAATAGACTACAAATTTAACTGAAATGCAATTTTAAATTAAAAAATAAAATAATTTGCAATGTGACTTTTATAAGAAATGAGTTTTAACAAATTAAATAAGTTTAATTAAAATAAATAAAACCTATGCTGACTCACCAGATTTTGGCTCTGAGTATGAAATATAAATATTGGACACATGATTGTGCTAGAGCAAACTATGGTATAATGACGATAATAGCAGTAGGATGTGGAATCAGAATCTTATATAACTGGGATTAATATATACATATAAATGTGTGTGTGTGTTTTTTTTTTAAAAAAAAAAAAAACTTTATCTTGAAATTTTAACTTTTAGCCTAAAGTTAGAAAAATTTGTAAATCAATATCAAATTCAGTTTTTGTAAAATAATATTTATATATTTTCATGGTGAATGCGATTAATTGCAAACTCATCCATTAATATATACTTTTATCAATGCCATTTGCCATCTACAATAACAAATTTTTCATGATATATATATAATGAAAAATTTACATATTAATTAAAATAATAATTCACCAATATATAAAAATATGTTTAGTTTTTTTTTACAATAATATGTTCTTGCCTTTTTTGTATTGAAGTGTAAAATAATAAATTTTTTATTTTCTAATATTAGAATCCTGTTTGAAGCAAATTATGTAAATAAACAAATTCTATTAATAAAATTTTCTCACTTTAGTAATAAAATTCCATTATTTTGAATAAATTTTAAATCAATATAATTTGATTAAATTATTATTTAGAATAATCTATAATAGATTGAAATTATTTTATTTTTAAATATCTTTATTTATGTAAAATAAATACGGTGTTAATTAAATTATAAGGTTATTATCTAAATTATTTAATTGAAATGAATTATTTCATAATCTTTGTAGCTTTTGATTTGACTTTCTCACTGAATCATTTATTTTTAAATCAAAATTTTAATTTTTTAAAATAAATTTCTAAATAAGAGAATTATTAAAATAGAATTCTTTCCATTGATTTTTTAAAAAAAAATTAAAATTTCAAACATGGCCTAACAGTATTTATCACCATAATATTGTGTTATATTTTCTGTATTCTAATGCTATCATATTTATTTTCTGTATATAAGTAATTTTTCTTTCAAACACTGAATTTTTTAGGTTAAATAATTCAAAGAGTAATTCTAAATAAATTTAACTTCATTAAAACTTATATACCTTTTTAATATTTTTCTAAAATTTTTTTCTCAAAAATAATTTTCTAAAATTCAATGGGTCAAGTATACCATTTATCTTATGTAGGACTATTTTTGATGTAGTGCACCATCGCTTACAAAAGATTTGTTTTCTATATTTTTAGGTGAATTTCACATATTATAAATATAAGACGCACTATATTTTTTGTGTTACCAAATAATTTTTTAAACGTGAACACTAGATTTTTATTAAAACTTTCTTAAAATGTAGAGAAATTATATTTTAAATAAAAAAGTATTGCATTACAATGAATGATATATATAATTTCAAAAAATATTTAGAAAATAAATATTTATTTGTATGATAAATTAACAATTAAGAGTTATAATTTTGTTAAATCAAACAAGTCAATTTACAAATGCCAAATTAGAGGTAAGTATTAATTAAAAATTATATAAAGAAGGAAATTGAAAAGAAAAAGAAAAAAAGGACTTTTATTAAAAAAAAGAAATAGCTAACAATTAAAATGATAAAAAAATAAATAAAATGACTATAAACAATGGCAAATGTTTTCTTTTATAGTATAACAGTTGTTATTTACTCATCATTTTGAATCTATTATTTGAAAGTACATATATAAATTATTATTTTATTGTTTGAGTAAGTGACATTAAAAAATTTTGAAAAAAGTGTTTTAAGAAAAGAAAGAGGAAATTTGTCTAGTGAATAAAAAGTTTCTGACGCTAAAAAAAAATTTAGGACCACTTCTATTGTGTCATTTAGGGTCCAACATTTTGATATAAATAGACATTAGAAGTTGTTGGCTTATTGCACGTGTTGCAATAAGTTTTACCTTTTACCCTATTATTCATTACTCTCTTCCTTCCAAAATTTTAATTCACTTTTTTTTTTTTATATCTAATTTTTTTATTCATTTCAAAATATAGTTTATTTTTCTTTTTTAGTCTATAGTTAATTTATTTTTTTATTTCATAATATCTGTGATTTTAAAAAAAATTATTTGAATATAATTGTTAATTTACATCACATTAATTATTTGTTTTCTAAATTTACCTTCATCATTATATTCTCTCTCTTTTAATTTGATATTTTCTTATTAGTATTAGTGTAGAGTTTTAGTTGAAAATAATTAAAGATATATTATTCAATTTTAATTAAAATTATTTTTAATTAATTATTTTTTTAATTTAAGTGCACAATTTAAAAAGACAGATATTGTTAAACGAATGGAATATCAATTACTTCATTTGTCTTGAATTATATGTTATTTTAGAGAGAAATTCATGTTCTATAATATTTGACGTTTTACAATTATTTGTGAATATTAATTAATTTTTTTCAATTATACCAATATCTCTTTCATAATAATTGTTTTGTGTTATAATGTATAATAATTTATGAAAATAATTAATTAATGGTAATATAGTCTTTTATTTATGTAATAACATTTATTAAATATAATATTTAATATATGTATAAAAATCTTAAATGATATTTATTATAGGATAAAGTGCATTTTTATAAATATTAAATATTTAATGCATTTATTGAAAATTTAAATAAAATTAATTTTTGACATTAACAGTGTATATGGAGAATTAAAAAATCTAACAATTATTAAGCTAAAATTAGAAAATCATTCATATTACTATGACTAATAGATAAGAAAATTATCAACATTCCCACTCATATTACAATACTAATTGTTTGAATTTTATATTAAAAAAGTAATAATTCAAAGAATATTTATCCCTATTTATTTTAATGTAAATGTGGGTATATATTTAGAAAAAACATATAAAATCAACTATTTTAATCATATTATTTATATTCTCTTAATATATGTGTAAAAATAATGTAGACTAAGTATAAATCTTTATGGTTTACTATATTTAATTAAGGCACCCACTATGTTTTAATGTCATATAATTTAATCTTTTTAAGGATTTATTACTATAATTCTCTTATAATTTATTATATTTAATTAAATTATTTTAAATTTTTTAATAATATAAAAAAATTTCTTATTTAATTTATTCAAATATTATATTGCTATGCTTAGTAATGTGTAACAATATATTATTAGATATAACTTTTAAAATTTATTTTAAAGTATTATACAAAATTCAATAATATGGCACATAATATCATATAATACGCTACCTTTGACTGGGCCACAGGATTAGGGCTAGAAGATGACTCATATGAGAAAATGTCGTTTTGCGAAATTTGCGCCGTCGTGGTTGAAACTGGTGCTTTGAAGTTCGCTTCCACTCTTTGTTCTCACCATTTTAGACTAAAACTCTCTATTCCTGTTGAGCCATGGATAAGGGCAATGTGGAGAGTGGGGCCTTTGAGATTGTGTGGAGAGAAGAGGACTTTGAACCGCTTGAAGATGGACTATATTGGATCCAGTAACTAATCGCAAAGAAATTGCTCCATCCCGATTCAGCTGTGGTGGTCAAGAAATCCATGAGTCGCTGATATTGTTGGTGGTTTGTGCTCTTCTATGGGCAATCTAATATATATATATATAAACCGAAGCAAGTCAACATAATATGATAAATTTTTTTTGAGTTTCCACTTTGTTTGAATCATATGGTAAAGAGTTTTCATTTACCGATTTATTGATTTGTAATATTATGTTGATTAATTTTTAATTTATTCATTGATTCATTAATATATTTTTTATTTAAGTAATCTTTTTAGTGCATTAATTTTTATTAATATAACTGCATTCTTAAAAATATATTATTGTTTGATCTGTATATAAATGCTTTGATTTTATGGCTAATATAAATTAATTGTATTTTAATGTGATATTATTAATTGTGAAATAATTTTTAATAGTGTGAAATAATTTTATTTTATTTAATTGATTTATTTATTTTCTTTGAATTTATAGGAAATAAAAGATTTATTTAAATTTTAGTAATTATAATTATAAATAAATTTTAAAAGAAATTTAGTGAAATGTAACATTTATAATGACAACTTATTAAACCTACTTTATTATTACAACCTAACCCCTTAAAAATAATAAAAAGAAAAGAAAAAAGATTTTAATAATAAATAAAGGATTATTTTTCATACTTTATGCTTTAAAACTTCAAGAAAATAATTGTGAAAATCAAAATATACAAAATCAATCATTTATTATATTTGATATTGTATAAATCATTAAAATAAAATACAAATTTTATAACTCTGAAATTGTGAATAGATAAAGTTACTGTACATTATTATTTATTACATTTTTTTAATTATGTTTTATTATCATAATTTTAATATATAATTTTACCTTTATATTTTTAAATAATTTAACATTAATTTCAAACTGCATAAAGCCGGATATATGATTTAGTTGTGAGATAAAGAGCATAAAAAAAGATGTAATAAAAGTTAAAAAAAAATAAGAGAAAAAAGAACAAAGGACATTGTAGTTCAATTAAAAAGAAAAGTTCAATGAAATGGATTGCTTCATGCAACTTACTATGCGTTATTGATATGCATAATTAATGATATCGAGAATCTATATGTAATTAGTTATAAATAAAATTATAGTGATTTAACAGATTAAAAAAAAATTAAGTTATTAAATTGATCAAAATAAAAAATAAATGGTTAAAATGATCAGTCGTGAATAGTTTAGAGGGCAGCTTATTTATTTGGCCCTCAATTTTTTTTTTTAAGCATCAGATGCCGCATAGCCATTCCTCCATAAAACAAGCGTGAAAGACTTTTATATTAAACAGTACAAACTAAATATATTTTTTTAAAAAAATATTATATACTTTAGTTAACGAAAAGTTCACATAACTAGATAAAATTTAACCAATTTTCCCCCTTGAGTTTCAACTTCCTACCAAACATTCTCAAAAGCCAATACCTTGCCCAATCGACGGAACTACCAAGGAACAACTGTCACGAAAGTTTCATAGCCAAATACTAAAAAATACTCTTCAGAAATCCAAATTAACCCTTTAGTTTTCTCCAATTAGAAATACATTTATATATGATAATCCTTTACAAATCACTGTAGTTCTGAGCAATAACCGTAATCCCAAAACTTTATTTTTCTATTATAACATCCAAATCTTTATCTTACTGAGATCGAAAATTCCCTAGCTTTGCCCTTGGTCGTTCTCATAATCTTGCCCCTTTCATCCACGCATCAACCACCTTCGTGCTGTTCTATACTAATAGAAACCTGTGGTCTCCAGAATAAAAATTTCAGTGAGAAAAATATGCTGTCCTAGAATCTGTCATCCAATATTTATTCATCAGCTTACATAAGTAAAAGTCAAAGCGCAAAATATCACCTCCATCATCCTATGTAACCAAAAAAAAAAAAGACATGAATCCATCTAATACACAATTTTCCTTTCGAAACCGTCTGAAACATTGATCACATATCCTTTGACTTATTTATTTTGGGAAAAAAAATGTCTAATTGAAATCTGATTGAAATATGATGCTGATTCTTGTGGACAGGTCATCATGGAGGGAGCAAAAAATTTTGAAATCGATGACTTCTCAGTCAAAACCATAGCCTTCATCATCATCAGCGTCCACCTCAGAAAATTCATATCCACCCATGACAGAGAGAAAAAGTAGAATTGCGACCACCTGCGTAACCAAAAAAAGTTTCGCCCTTCTTTTGAAAGTTTTCTCCTCTTCTGTCTTCTCCCTCTTTGGTTTCCCCTTGGGCCTTGAACCTGATGGCAAATATAAAGTCACAATACCTCAAAGGTGCAAATGAAGGGAGGAGTTTTGACCAGCTACTTCTGGCCAATGTATTCAAATAAAGTTACATGTGAAGCATCTCATTTAAAGAATCATTATTTGATAACTGAATGTATAAATCCATGAATCTATCAACAACTCAAACAATATTGAGTAAATATAAAAGATGTTAATAGTGGTCTTACTAGAATTTGAAGGACCTCTTCTTGAAGTTGAGGATGAAGATTCTGAGCGGAATTGTGGGAGGAAAGAAGATGATGAACCAGATTCCAAGAAATCTGTCTTAAGTTTTTCAGCATATCTTACAAGATTACCATGCTCTACAAGTGAACTCCGAAGAACTGATGCTTCCTAAATTTCACATAGTGAGCCATGAATCAGGGAAACAAGGTAAGAAATGAAAACATTAGAAATTATAAGTTGAACATTTATAACAATTGACCACATGCAGTTTTTCAAATATACAACTGCTTCACAATCACTTCATGCTCACTGCAACAGCTCAATTCACAGATCAATTCCCCAACAAATTCACTTCAAGATCAATATGTAAGCTGCATTATATACAACAGCAAGTGGTTTCACAGAGCAATTCAAGCTCAATTTCATCCACAGTGGTTAGTTTTAGAATTAGATGTCATTACCACTAATTTAGTTCATCACATAAAATCAACTCTAATAGGCATTTCAGAAAAATACTCTCACTAGGTTCCACTAGAAATTCAGTTTGATTGCTGACATAAAAATTACGTGAATTTCTTTGTAATCCAGTAGCACCATTAACAGTGAGCCACAAGACCTCAACTCAGTTACTGCATGGTGTAATTAAATGTAAAAATTCTTCATAAATTCGAATATTCATACAGCAATATATAAGACAAACCTAACCAATATCTTTTATCAAGAGAAGAATAGGTAAGATGATTAAAAAATCTCAAGCATTTAAACCCATAAAACAAATGACAAGAACAATTAAACATCAGTTCTCATGTATAGTGTTCCCTAACTGAGTTAAAGTAACTATTTCCTCTGAATCCTTGCTATTTAGGATCATCTAACTAGTGTTCGCAGATTTTGTAGACATCTGAAAGAGGGCAAGGTATGCAATTAAGTATCAGCCATGGCGAATCAAGACTGGAATTGAGAATCAAGTTTGCAAATTGGGAATCGAGAATCAAATCGAATCAACACAAATTTTCAAAGTTGAGAAAACAGATATATATATATCTATTTAAAACAACCAAATATATCAAAAATATGACATTTTGATACATTAGTGAATGACCAATAGGAAAGATGCTTGCTAGGGGGGAAGGTCAAATATCTGGGTCTAAAACATGATTTTTAGAATCTAACACTTAATAGAGAATAATTTTTTTTTTTAAAAAAAAAAAAAAAAAAAAAAAGAGTGACAGGTGGAGAAAAATAAACAATTGAATCCAATGTAAGAGGGAAAATACTGAAATAAGAAAGAAGCAAATGCATCAACAACAGTAAGAGTTGTTTGGATTTGTTTATGTATGTTAAAGGTTTTTTTTTTTTTTTTCAAGTCACTTCGGCTCAAATTATTTGTAAGAGGGTTTAGGGACTCTGTAAAGGTAAAATTGATGTCAAGTTTTGAGTTTTGAACTTATTAGGTCCTATTATCATTATAAAGAATTGACCAAATTGATAGATTCATATCGATTCACCCAATCCACTCTGGAATCCCTTGATTTATAACATTTGTAATTCACTGAAGAGATTTGAATGGCTAGGATGGCAAACTGAATTGAATCTCGATTCATACGGTCCTAACAGTGATATCAACCGTTACCTTATGTAATGCACTTCTGGCTTTCCTAACATTTATTGCATACTCACAGTTTTGAAAATGCATACCACAACTGTTATTATGTAAAGCGAATGGCCACGGGTCAACTACTAACAATTCCGATTCTTACCAGCCATTGCAGTTATCTCACAAAAGCCATTAAGTCAAATTCTAGGCATTATCCCTACATTTTATACTAAAAATCTCAAAAGCCTTCACATAATCAAAGATCTAAATTTAACAGTTCTTGTCAAAAGCTCAAAACTAGCACAAGCCTACATTCAACCTTTTTCGCATTATCCTAGGAAAATCTAGGATAAAAATTGCTAAGGCTTCTTGCTAAGAAAAGCATCATCTCCAATACATTAAGGCAATTTTAAAATTAATTTAAACAAGAGTATTAGATTAAAACAACTACTTACAGCTTACAAGGGCATAACAATGATCCTTTTTATGAACTGTGCATGCTCTAGCTTAGTGGATGTGAAACAGCAAATCATACCCATATTGGGGCCATAAAATCTAGAACTACTAAACAGCGTTTTCAAGCTATTTTTTGCTATGCTATCAAAGCATTGCTTAATCAATAATCGATTTCAACATCAACAACAAACAAACAACTTCATTGTTTTCAAGGTGCGAAATTCTCTTTAGATTTTATCACACTTCCTTCGACAATTGTGCAAAAATGCTAACATTTGATGTTATTTTATTTTGTTTTAAATTTGTTGAATAAGAATGAATGTGAAAGACAAACATTCTTCATAATGCATTCATGCTTATATTGTATGTACTAAATATTAGTCAATGCTAGCAAATCTATACATTTATTTAATTTGCCATTTGCCAAAAAAGAAAAATTGTTCACTCGATCACCAAGCAGTGTGACCTTGATTCTATGTAATAGCAGCTATGACTGTCATACAGCGTATAAATAGAAATGCATTAACAAACAAGGGAAAATAGCAATTCTCAAAATGGAGGAAATAAAAAATATATAGAGAGAGAGAGGTTTACAAATGTTAATTTTATTATAATTTAAAAAAAGAATTATTGAAACAAATATTAGATTAACTATCATATCATACCCAAAACAATACTATTAAGGATAACTCAGAATAAATCAGATGTTCAAAGAAGGAATTGATTAACACCCAATTACTCATTTCCGACAAACTGAAATTCAAGGAAAGAGAAAAAAAAAACTAAGAAAGCATAATCCATTCCTCCTAAACATCTCTCTGAAATTCAGTTCTCATTACTTCACAAAATTTAGCTCAACAATATTATACTTCACCAATTATAATTCCTAATTACCCAACCAATTAAGATAGCAGGTATCTCAATTCTACCTCATAGCCTTTGCAAAAAAGATGAATGCTGAAAATGACAGCCTTGTCAGAGTCGATGCAAGAGCAACAGGTAGCCTCCCATGTTGAATTAAAATATGAAACCCAAATCCATTAATTTAAGACAGCCTTATCAGTGTCAGAGTCGTGATCATCAGCAGATTTTCAGAGTTGTGATCCATGATGGTGTTCAATCAATTGAATCGAGAGAGTAGGTTATAGAGTAGAAAGGCAGGCAGCAGAACAGATATACATTTTTGCTCCTATCATTTTTTTTACAAAAGCAAAGAAACACATTTCCAAATTCTTTAAAGTTGCATAAACGCACCCAAAAGTTTTGGACCCATTTCCATGCATTTCCTTTTTCAAAACGTTTTGGAAATGGGGAAACTCATCCCCTCGAGTGTCTCCATGCTTCATAGCTGTCATTCAAATTTATAGTAGAAAAATAAATAGTCATTCTCCAATTTCCTTGAAAGCTAAAGTCTCAGTGCAATGAAGTCTTGCTCTAAGTCTAATTTGTATGATCATTTTAAGCAGTTCTTCAATGAAACTGTTTTCATTCATCACCTGTTTACTTGTTTGATCATAATAGACACTACTATAGGTTGACAACTTAACATCCCTTATCAACTTTATCTATTTTCCTTTAAATTTCCAAGGAAAATTGATTTTGCATGTCTTTTCCTATATCTATAATAGAAAAATAAATAGTCAGTCTCCAATGTCCTTGAAAGCAAAAGTTTTAATGCAACACTCCAATTCTAATTTGTATAATCATTTGATGCAGTTCTTCAATGAAAGTATCATTATTCATCAGCTGTTTACTTGTTTGCTCATGCAATTATTTCTCTCTCTCTCTCTCTCTCTCTCCAGAGAGAGGAACCAAAAAACAAAAAAGAAAGAACCTAGGGAAGACAATGTGATCCTGCAACAATAGAACAGGGCAAACTTACAATCCTTCAAAATTCTGAAAGAATTACTTGCCTCCAACACTCCCCATGATCTGGGTTGGTTGTTGCTTTGTGGTTTTATGGCTAATATCTTATTCTGTTATGCAGCTACACCAAATTCTATAAATACAATCATCTTGGAAAATGACTTGAATAGGTTGACATAAGTGTCATGCTCCAACAAGCCACATGCAACACATGTCATCTGATTTTTCACATTAGAAAAACCATTGGTCAAGTTTGCATTTCCACTTTAAAGCCCCATCTCACTGCATGAACTACCTATTAATCCTAAACCCATCTTTACTTTGACACCAAATCTAATGTCACTATACTTCTATTTACAACATAGTTACCATCTTGCAAAATTGCATGAAGAAGACCACACTTCTGTATTATTACTACTAGTGTTGGGGAGAGGGCAAAGGCTTACCCTGCAGGCAAAGACAGAACCTTAGGTATTAAACTTTTCAACAAGCCAAAAAAAAAAGGAACTAGCATATGTCTGTACTTCTGTCAAGTACTGTCTATACATTTTTTTAAATATGAAAATCATCACACAATTTTGTGGTAGCGTTCACCATAACGGAGTTATACTAATGTCCACAGTCTTGGCAACCAAAACTTTTATCATTGGTACACTATGTTAATTGATCATGCATTTGCATAGTTAGCTTTTAGCTTATTCATCATTACTGCAAGATAAAGCAAACAGATGATGATCTTTGATGTACAAATCTAAATGCATCAAAAAGATCAGGGTTTTCATCAAATACAAAAAACATATTTCATCTTCCTTCTTTATGACATGTACTCAATCAAAATTCGTTTGACTGTAGTAACAAATACCTAAGATGAATACATCAGTGAACAAGAAAGCAAGAAAAAACAGAGGAAACTGCAAGTGTTGATTATGGTTATGGAAGAAAAGTAAATTCATGGAAGCTCATAAAAGCTCTGTTTTCTTTTCTTTTTTTGGCGGTTAGAATTTTAGAAGCACATAAACACTAGAAAGTAAAAGGATTGAAGTTGCACAAGATTCTAGAAGTTGGCATTCGTCAAACTTCTGTTGTTTGATTATATAAGTTCAAAATATCAATCATACACTAACTGACAACAACTGGCAAAAGCATCATGCAGGATAACGACTTATTATATACTCAGTTTTACGTAAGCAAACACTGCACGCATTCTCACAGTTTGCTTGTTGCCTGAAATAATATGTCACATCCAATGGGCTAACATGTTTCAGCCTGCTACAAGTTCTCTCAGCTCATTCAACAGTATACAGTGAAAAAACTGAAAGATGATTATATTGCATTGAATTTTAATAGGTCTAAGTTTATGTTTGGCAGTTACTAAGTAATCTCAATCAATCATGTAATTATCCAGTATCCAAAGCTCCTACAATGATCACATCAGAAAATTTATTAAGAGACTTACAGGTAATGCTTGAAGAGTGAAAAGTACATGCCCAAGGAAGAGTGCATCTAAACTTGATGGCCTGCATGAAAATAACCATAATAGGGTGCATCATTTTCATGCTAATTTCAAACCTAAACTTTAAATACCAAGTGCCACAGAAGTAGAAAAGCGAAAAGGCCTGGAATAATGAGTCACCGGTCCTCAAAGAGAAATTCTTGTTCTCCTAGCCTGGTTGACAAAGCTCCATATGCACTTTTAGCTCTCTTGTAAATCTGTCCATAGCCAATACATAGCATAATTTCAAACCCTAGAAAAGTAAAATAACGAAAGAAAGCAAATTATGTAAGACTAAGGAAGAAAAATAAAATAATGAAAAGAAGCAAATTATAGAAGAATAAGGGAGAACACAAAATAATGAAAGGGAGAAAACCATAACAGAATAAATACTACTATCATCTATCGGGTGCATAATTTTCACGGCTAGCACAAAAATCAAATTATAAAAAGAAAAAAATCGCGGGATTATGAATGTGCACACGTGAAGAGAGTGCATGAATGCAAAAAGAAAAAAAAAATTATAGAAAACAAGAACTACAAAATAAAGAAGAACCTCTTTTTCCTTCCGTTCAATATTTTCTTTTGTTATCCCAAGTTGCTGCTTGACAGAATATGCTTGCTTAATGAATAGAGCTTTTCCTATTAACCAAGGAAGGTCAGAATAATAGATCTTGAAAGCAGAATTTCCATCAGATCCTAACCAGAGTTCATACATGATCGCATCTACAAGCCATGAGTTAATCATTGCTGTCATTGATATCCATTCTGGGATCGAGCAGAATTCAGTGTCCAAATCAATGACACCATCTTCCTTTAAACGTTGAATAACCCCACCATTCTCATTATTATAGGCCACATAAGCACCAGATTCAACATAAGGAATTTGATCTAGCACAAAAAGTGAAAAAAGTCCTCTGGTAATTATGTTGATTCATGCATATTCAAACAGATATATGTGCATGATGAAGCAACCAAACAGGTGCTAACAAACACACACGTCCCCACACAAATAGAGTATATTAGAAGTTGGAGTAGATCAAGCAGTTTTGCAGTCATAAACTAGCACGAACGGTCTGCAGAGGAAAGAAATGCATGCAGATAAATGAAAATGAAGAATGATGCCAAGAACTTTCAAATTCATGATTAAAAAAAAGGACCCCTACATAGAGTAACAAAAATTACACACGATAAGTCAACCATGCACCTCAAACCTAAATGATTAAAGCTACAAAAAGGGATAAAAGGCAACATATCCAACATATATAATAAAAAAATGACCCAAATAGCAAAGCCCTTGAAAGTAAATAATAATAAAAGGAAAGAGGACGTAAGACAGGTAATTAAATACAAATTCAAGCTTCTGAATCAAGCATCCATAAAGAGCAAATGCATGCAAGAAAAACACACTATCACATCGGGAAAAAAAAATCAGTAGTTTCATGCTTTAATATAATCAAATTTCACTAGATATCAAGTGTAATATAAGGATAAAAAAGCAGTACCCAAGTGAGGAGAACAAAGGGTTCTAGGAGGCATAAATCTAATTGCCTTCCTAGTTAATACGAAACATGATTTTCACTTGATTAGTTCATATTGTGGAACAAGATATAAAGTTCAAGGAGAACAGGGTACTAGTAAATTTTTTTTACCAGACACTAGTAACAGACACCAAGAGGTGCAATAAAATATCATTTGACAAATTTATTTGTACTACAGTTAATCCCACAGATTCAAAAAAAAAAAAAAAAACTAAAATTTGAATGTCTAAGGAAAAACAAAATTTAGGAGCCAATGCTGTTTTCACATTTAATTTTGAGAATGTAGGTTATTCTTATGTGAGATCCATGTTCGATCTAGAAGGGCCAAAAAGGTTTATCTGCTATTGAATTCATCAATTGAGTCTAAAGTTTTCTTTCAAGTATCCAAATCCTTTTTTTTCTTGACTCTAAGTTAGTTTGAGTTTTTTCCCCCCTAATTTTTGGTCTTGCCATTCCTATGTAAGAAGTTTTTGTTTCTATTGAGCTGCAGTTGTGAGTAAATAACATAAATTGGTGCTCTACAATTCCATTCCCTTCTATCTGTTGAAAAGTTAACCAGATAACTAGAGACAATAGAAGAGCATAGCAATGTTACAAAACATACCATGAGAAGCCAGAATAGTTAGGCCCTCATGATTTGGCGCAAGCTATATCAGTGCAATGCAACTCATAATCTAGGTTTGGATGTTAACAATTTAACTTCTTCAGCTCATTCAGGATTATTAAGCGATAGAAAAACTATCCATGACTTCAGTTATTCCTTGCTCCTGACGTTGTAACACAAGATGAACTGCACTCAGGAATAATTTATCTTCTTGTCATCGAATCACTAAATGTCAGTATGATTCGAACATTAATTTTGTATTAGGAAAATCACTAACTTGATTTTATTTCAATCAGGTCAGTATTGCTAAATTTTTGTGGATATTTTAGCCAAATAACAAAGAAATATGTTACTTTTATTCACAACCAGATAATAAAATATCAAGAATTTGGATTAAATTTCATAAAATCCAGCATCATCAAACTTATTGAAACAAAACTAAGTTATGTTGTTAATAAAAATCGGAAGGAATGAAGTATTAAGGTTCACGAGTGAAACTATGGCACCGCACTCCTAATGAACAATGCAATATCAACTCTTAGATTCTAAGACAACTCTATCCAAAAAAATTGTGAGCATGCGGATTCTCAAAGAGAAGGATGGAGCATAAAGTGCAAATTTTGCACTGATTTCACAGACTGAACATATTAGAGAACAGGGTTCTGTTGCTTATAGCGCTAATGTAACAACCCAATTTTCTATATCTCAACATCGAATTTGGCTAGTGTTAAAATGTACCTGAATCTGGATATGTGGAATTGAAATCCACGCGAAAAGGAAAACGAGCTAACTTGAGATAGATGTAGACAGGCAAGCAAATTGGACAAGCAGTTGGTAGTCCGAAACAGGGTTTTCTGACAACAAGAGTGTATTCTTCTCTCTCTTGAAATTCTTCCATCTTCTCTCTTATGATTCTCTCTTTTTTTCCCCCTGCCCAAACAAGCAAGCATAATCACAATTGGGTTTCAACTGATTAAATTACGGTAGGGTTTTTAAAGATGAAAATTAAGAATATTACGGTCCGGTATTTGAATCTCCCTCGATTGAGACTATATCATGCTTAAAATGCATAAGCAAAATCAAGATTTGATTTTATCGAATAATGTGTTCAAATAAAGCTGACGAAAATTTAGGTCTATACTAAAAGCAAATACAAGCTGGTACAAAACTTCATTTCTATATCAAAGCAAATACGAACTGCTAAAACCGAAACTGACAGAGTTTAAGTTGAGATAACTCACTTGAAAATGGCAGTAAGAACCAGCGATAGTGAGAGAGTTACAAAAAAGATATAGCGAGTTTACGTTTGAGATAACTCACTTGCGAGTGGCAGACAGAGCCAGCGATAGTGAACGAGTTACAAAGACGAAGAACCGAACAAGAATAAATCACTGAGTTTTGGATTCCAGCAGAGGAAAGAACCCCTAAATAACCGAGGGTTTTTTTTTTTTTTGCAAAACAACTAACAAATTTCATGCAATACAATATATATATATGATTTTAGGAAATGAAAAAAAAATATTTATATCATATTTGGCACTTTTTTTATAATATATAATAAATGATATAAAACGTAATTATATATGTTATGGATATAATCATTTGATTCCAACTATTTGACTTCTATTGAAGTTTTTTATATTTTTTAAAGGAGCGTAGATAGTTAAAATTTTTAATATAATTTGTTTATATTTTTTTAAAATTTTTTTGCATTTCCTTAGAAAAGTGCAATAAACTTTCAAAATAGTGTAAATAATTGGACTTAATATTTTTATGAAACTGTAATTTTGAAATTCAATTAAATTTTAATTGTTAATAATTGATTTTCAAACATGAAAAAATAAAATATACTCCTTTTATTTCTTAATATATGTTATTTAAATTTTTTGCACATATATTAATGATTGTGTTTAGTAGATGTTATTATATATACAAAAATTATGTTATTCTTAATTAATTATTTTCATAAATTATTGTGCACTCTAAAAAAATAATTATTATAAAAGAAAAATGGTATAATTGAAAAAAGTTAATTAATGTCTATTGATAATTATAAAACGTCAAGTATTATAAAACAAAAAAATTTTTTTAAAACAACATTTAATTTAAAACGGATGGAGTATAAAGTTTTTTAGCTTTTGGATCTAAATCTATAAGGTATGGTAGATATTTTTTTTATATGCAGTTGATGGCAATATTATAAGTGAAATTTTATAATTTGCTAAAAACAACTTATGATATACGATAAGTGCAATAAAAAATAATAAAAAATAAAATAAAATTTATATATATATATATATATATATATATATATATATATATATATATATATACACATATATATAGTTAGAATTATGATTTTAATTATATATGTATTATATGTATTTATAATATAAAAATAAAATAATAAAATTTTAAGGTTGTGATTGATCCATATCAAATTCATCAAAAAACAATTAGTAGTCCATGTAGCCAAAAAAGGAAAAAGAAAAAAGAAAAAATAAGATTCAAATAGGCCTCCAAACTTTACAGTTGGGGGCCAAATAGACTATTTTCACTTTTTATGAGCATTTAAGCTCAATATATACTAAAATTTGTTCACATAAACCTTTTTTCGTTTGTTGTTCATAAAAAGGCTTATGCGAGCAAATTTTGGTAAGTATTAGGCTTAAATGTCTATAAAAGATCAAAAGGACCTAGTTGGGCTTGTTTGCAAAGTTTATAAGTCTATTTGAACCTTTTTCAAAAAAACAAGAAAGAAAAAAGAAAAAGGAAGATGAAAGAAAACAAGGGAGAGGATGAGAGGAATTGCTTATCAGTTTGGCATGCCACTACCAGCCTTCATAGTTGGCACCAACAACTCTTTCTCACCTATAGGAGGTGACAAAAAATGGAAAAACCAATCACTAACTGCTAGAGGTGGGCAACTTTCGATTATAATTTAAATAACTCATTGAATCAATCAATTTCAAAAATCCAATTCAGTTCGATTATATTCATTAAGTATTTTTGGTTTTATCAATTCAATTTGGGTTTAAGTTTCACCAAATTTAGAAAACTAAATCAAACTGACGAGTTTCTTATATTATGTCATTTTGCCTTAGGTATTTATACACTAATACTAAACATAAATCTAATTCTATCATATCTTTTTCTTACAGTCACCACTCGCTACCCACGGCCTTGCCATTCCATTTTAGCCATCTCCTCCACATCTTTCTCAGTGTCCTTTCATTCCTCTTTCTCGCTCCATATTTCTTTTATTTTTGTTGCCTGCTATTTGTAATTTGTAGTTAAGCTTCGATTATCTATAAGTCACAACCTATAATATGTTGTCTTCAGTTTCTTTTGACTCGCCACTATTGTGATTGAAGTGCATCATTAATCATTATTGTAATTAGGGTCAACCATTTCACCTTTGTCTTTGACAAAGGGATTATAAAAGGAATTCAAGCTCCTTTGTTTTGTTTTTGTCTAGTTTTTTTAGTTGGGTTTTCTCTATTTTGCTTAATCTTAAGCAGTCAGAAGTTGGTGATAAGAGTAAAGTGCCAAAATTTTAAGCTTTGAGGTTTTTTTGTTAATGAGTTTGTGCTTTAGTGTAAGAATCAAAGTTGAGAGTCCTCTTCATCACCATATGTTTGTGAGTTTTTTTTTTTTTTTAGATCTCCAAATGCTAATTGAGTTTTGTAACTATCAAAAGATAAGTTTTTTTTTTTTTTTGGATTTTTAAGACCTTTATATGGTATTGTTTGGCTTTTATTAGTAAAACATGAAAGTTGCATTCTTACCTTTGCTTTTTTGGGAAAGTGTATAATTTGTTGGATTCCTTTTGTTTGCATCATTAGGGTTTTACTGGGATTGGTTGTTAAGAACAAACAGGAGAAAAAATAAAATAAATAAAGAAGAAAAAACCTTTGAAATTTAGTTTTAAGATCCAATTAAGGATATACGGTTTAATTATTTATTTCTTACAGATCATTACAACTTTAGACTCACTATAAAAGAGTTATCATTCTAAGTCTGATAATCGTGTTCTCTTCCTTTGGGTTAATAAGAAAGTATGGACAAAACAAAATAGATATAAAAACATGTTAATTAATCCCAAATACAAGTGTTTGGCATGGTCAATTGCAATTTATATTTTTGATTTGGCATTGTAAATGTTTTGATGTAATTGGAAGATTTTTAAATGATATTAATTATGTAGGAAGAAACCTAAAATATAGTGAAAAAGGTGGACATGATTTGCATGGATTTAGCAGCAAATATTAAAAAATAAAAAAATAAAGCCCATCAAAATGAATTTTAACGAGCTCCAAATTGATTGACTGAACTAAACCTATTTAGTTCAATTCATTTATTTGATATTTAATATATTTCGATTAGATTTATTTTTTCAAAATTTGATTTTCAGTTTGATTCAGTTTTAGTCGAATGCCCTCTTACTAGCAGCACATGGATATAGATGGAGGTGAAAACACAATTTTTTTATCACAAAAATTTGAAACTTCATATCTATTGATTCTGACCTTTAAATCAGACATAGTTTATAATGTTAAACAAGTAGGTAAATTTTGATTTTGTATCTGGCTTATTACCAATGATAGTATGTATCGTTGGTGATGACCAGTCAAAATTTCAATATTTTTTTTATGGTTTTAGGCAAATTTTGGCCAAGCAAAGAGGAGTTGAACCGCACAACCACCTCTTATGGATTTTTGGAAGGATATCTATATTTTAGCATAGGTGATGTCATCACTACCTATCGCGTGATGAACTCTAGCCATCACATGCAGTAGTGTTGGCATTAGCTATGATGAGGCCCCAAAGAAAACCCAATACAAAATTTTCTAATCTTCGCCCCAATGTCCAATGTTATAACTCTCAAGAATTATAGATGTCTCAGTAAGATATTGTGAATTTTCTTGATTTTTAGTCAATTCGATTTCGGGCTTAGAAAATTATGTAATTCGTTTTGGATTGATTCTAAACAATGTATATGAATATTAAGATATTTTATGGAGATAATTGAATATTTGATGGATGATTGATTGTTTTTAGATTTAATGGTGATTTTATTTTAAATTGTGATAGTTAAGAAAGCTTATTGTAAATAGAGAATTTAATTGAAACTAATGCAATTATTAAGAATTATGAAATTATTGAGGTATTTTATGGGCTTAATTGAATGATTATGAATAATTAAGTTAGTTGGATATTTAATTGTAGTTTGAGAAAGAATTGAATTGGAGGATTTAATTAAATTTAAGGAGATTGTTAATAATTAATAACAATTATGAATGTTATCTAAGAATTTTGAGATCAAATGGACTTTCAAAGTTAAGTAATGAATATTAGAGAATTAATTAAAATTAAATGAAAAATAATCATAATAAGTTTATTTGATGGAATTTAAAAGAATTAGCACTTGAAATTAGAGGCTAATATGAGAAGTATGGACATGATAATGAATTGAGAATTTTAAATATTTAATTTGAATTTAATAGATTTATAGACTGTAAGATTGTATTAAATGATTGAAAGCTTAGAATTAGCATTATGTATTGTAATTTTTTTACAAAAATTACAATTATTTTATGATTGAAATTAATTTAAGTTACAAAGGTGATTCTATCGATTTTTTTGTAAAATTAATTAATTTAAACAAGAGAAAAATTGAATAGAATTTTTAGAAATAAAGTTATAATTAGAAGAGAATTATATAGAGATAGATGAAAGTGATTTTCTAAATTATGTTTATATATGATTATAAGGCAAATTGTTGAAGTATTTATTCAAAAGAAAATTAACATATTGATTCGAGGATAATTGATTTCAAGTCCTGCATTCCAGTGAGTAAATGGATAAACTTTTAGCAAAAGATTTTATTTTAATTACAACATACATATGGTTTGGTTTGAATTCAAGTTATTTAGAATTATTTTATTATATGATTATTTTGATATTAAATATTGATAAGTGAATAAGTATGTTTTGGACTGATTTCGATTAAATTATTATTTTCTAGAGTTATCTATGAAGTAATTATTTTGATTTTAAATTCTAGAGATTAGATATATATATATATATATATATATATATATATATATATATATAATTATAAATTTGAATTTTGTTATATTTATGTATGAGTTTAGAATTGTTTTCTCTTAAGCTAAAATATCAAATAAACTCTTAAATTTGTCTCAAAATGACAATAAAAGATAAAATGAACTTTTTTATCAAATTTATCCTGATCTTATATTATTTCATCATAAAAATCTTTTTGAGTAAAAATTACCCCTGATCTTAAATTATTTCGTTATAAAAGTCCAAAATATTAACCAAGGAAAGTGTGTGATATAAACATAATTTAAGAGAATCATACTTAGATGTATTTTGAAAAAAACACAACTTCCCATAAATCCTTAAATCCCTAAAAGGCAATTTCACTTTGATAATAAAATTTTGTTAATTGAAGAACGCAAAAAAGTGATATCTTATTGGAGTAATTATTAATTATGCGCCCCAAGTCAATGTTTATAAATGGATATTTTTAATAAATACATGGTTGCAGTTTTATTAAATATTTCTTTTATATTTTATTTTTGACTAAATTATAAAATTCATGAATATTTAATTCTACGTAATGTCATCAATAATGTGATTTGATAGTAAAACCTTTGGGTGTAAAAAATTTTATTCTAAATTGTCTCTAGTCGGTCATTATTATTGATATAATAATAAATGAATACTAGTATGTATTTGATTGATGACTATGTTTTACTAGTCATGAATATATGATATCGAGTCAAATATATATATACATGTTTAATAAATATTGTATTGAACCAACCCAATATGAGAACAATACATAGATTAACAGTTATAAGTGATTTTCATGCAATAATATTAATTTAATTTTCTGACATGAAAATCACCATAAATTTCAATATGATGAACTTCATATTTTGATATAGTCTAACATTATCTTTAATCGGATAATTATACAAACTAATATTGTGCATGAAGTAAATCATATAGAGGAATATGAGTGATTAAGAAAGAATTTCTATCTTGTATATTTTTATGAGAAATGTATCTTTGGGCCATTTGATAAATTAAACTGAATAAATTGCATGATCATGCAGTAATAAATTGATAAAGGTTGTCAATGTCATTTTACATTAGTCTATTTAGAGATTGAGAATGAATAGAACTATATAAGGATAACCATGTTTTATGTTCGATTAAGACATAATGTGACAAAAAAATTATAATACTATTTGTGAAACAAGTTAAGGTCTGATTATTGACTTTCACATAATTTAAGTAGTCATAATGTCTTGTTATCAACCACTTATGACTTGTGGATTAAAAATAAGTTTTGGGTAACGATTAACATTATGTAAACCTATAGAGTCGCACACATAAAATAGACCCAAAGCGAAATTAGGTTTAATGTTTTCTCTATTTATAATTAAGATAATTAAATATATTATCTAAATTGTTTTAGATATCTATTTTGTTTTTAAAAAGGTTAAAAATAAAATTGGATATTATTTTTATCTATATCTTTTAAGATACATAGTTGACATAAAATATCTTAACGGTTAAAATATATATATACACATGCATGTTTTAAGGTTTTATGGATGAAAAAGGAACATTCATGTTTTTTCTTAGAAAACACAAAAACGTTTTAGATAGAGAAAAATCTTAGTGCTAGCACACAACTCATTTTTGGAGAAAACCTATTTGTGTGGATACTTGTAGAAGACAATCATCTTTTAATGATGTATTGATCTGACTTCAAGCTCGAGACAAGGTGTTACCAAGAATTCAGAATCAATTGGCATGCAACACTGCACTTTCGACACTAGTCCATACGACTGGTAGTTGACTGTGTAGAATTGGGTGAGCTTGGGCAAGTTTGGCCACGAAAAGGGACTTAGAAGTCAAAGTCTCAAAGGTGATGGAAAGAACGGTGAAGAGGTTTGATGAGAAGGGAGGAGGAAGGAGGGATAACATGAATGAAGAATGAGAAAAGGAAGCTGATAGGTACCGGGATGTGCTATAGGTACAATGTTGTTGTATGTAGAGCATGTATGTTTTTTTTTTAATGAATATATAATTTTTTCATTTTATATTCAGTTTTTTTATATGTTTTAATCAAATTTTGTATTATTTTCATTCACTTTCTATATGTTTAAAAAAATTGCAATAAGCCAAACACGACCCTGATTATAACAATAACTATATTAAACCGTGTTTGTCTTATTATTTAGATACAAAATTTATTTATTTCAGATACAAAGTTTGGTCATTTTATGTATAAAATTTGAAAAAGTTTTGTATGTACAAAATTTTTTCATTTTATATATAAAATTTATTCAAATTCTATATATACTTGAACAAATATATTTCTTATTTGTTCAAAAAAGAAAAAAAAATTATAGTACTCAATAAACTCAAATATTTTATTTATTTTATGTACATAATTTGAAAAAAAAAGATATTTAAACAAATTTTCATTTTTTTTGAAGAAAAATGAAAATAAATAAAAAAAAAAAAACTGTAGAACCAAAGACACCCAAACATTTTATTTATTATATATATATAATTTTAAAAAATATTTTAAATAAATTTTGTTTGTTGTTCGAAGAAAAAAACTGTACCACCTAAAGTACTAATTTAGTGTACAAATAAAAAAAAATATATTATATCCAAAGCCACCCAAACATAGCTTCGAGTGCCACTGAAATACTAATTTAGTGTAAAAAATTTTAAAAAATTACATCCAATGCCACTTAAACATAACCTTGAATGCGACAATGGCGCGACACAAGTGTGTCGTGTCACCTACACTGTTCCATGAGAAAGGGACAAAGGGCAAAGAACGACAATGAAGATGATGTCTAAGATTTAGGATTGGATTGTAATAATCAACATAAATTGAAGGAGGTTATTTTTAAAATAACCTAAGTTAATTAAAAGTAACTAAGGTTAATTATGCACGGATGTGTCATAACTTTATAATCTTATGCCATGTTCATGTCATCACATTAGGATCATTTATGATCTTGATTTTGATTATTTGTGATATTAATATATTTAATTAGTTTTAAATAATATCTGCTATTTTAAAATGTTTGAATGATATTGCTCAAAAATGAAAATTTTATATTTTCTTTGTGAATAGACTTATTTTTTAAAACTCCTAATCAATTACCTTTTCATTTCTTTTTATTATCTCACTTTCGTTAGCTTTCTTTTTCTTTTTTTAATCTCTAAAATCTCGTACAAACTTTAATACTATAATGGATTTTACCTTAGAAGATTTTTTTTTTTTAACAAATTAGTTGGAATATTTGCGTTTTGTGATTGACCTTTGGTCTGAATTAGAGATTAAGATTATTAAATTAAGTCATTGGTCATTACTTCTTACAACTCACCTAATGACCTATGTCTTACTAATTACAGGTTGTTTGATATAGTGATAAATGCAGTAAATATAAATTTTTCATTCAATAGTTAAGAAATATATATTTATAAATTATACAAAACAATAGTTAATAGTGAATACAACTTCAATTGATTGTGATTTTTATCAGTTAATATTTAAGCTTTTTTTTTTTAACCTCAACAATTATAATTAAAGAAAAGCCAAAATTATTTTTTATTATTATTCTTAAATTTCTATTATTCAGTTATTAACTATAAATTATAATATTTTAATTATTCACATAAATGTAATTTATTTTAAATCATTATATATAATTTCAATTATTTAATGTATAAAATATTGACAATATATTCTTATTGGTCATGTTATAAATTATCAAATACTTAATCTTGAACTGCTATTAACTATTAATTATCAGTAATCGTTATTAGTTATTAACTGCATTCATCAGTTATCCTAAATAAATCCTATATCACGTGATAGTTGTATTAAAGTTAAACTTGAATTTTGATTTGCAAAAGTGTATAATCTAATTTTCATATTATACAAAAATAATAATAACTATTTATGGTTCATTGTATTTTATTTTCAATTATAAAATAATAAAAATATAGTAGTTTAAAAATAAAATGAAAACATAAATTAACGTTTAATTTACTTTGAAGTCTATATTCATTTAATTCGACTATGTTACTCATTTAATTTTTTTTTGGTGATATATATATATATATATATATATAATTTTTTAAATACTTAATATCAAACTTCTATTAACTATCATTATCAATAATTGCTATTAGTTATCAACTATATTTATCAGTTATACCAAATAAATCCTACACCATATAACAATTGTATTAAAGTTAAACTTAAATTTTGATTTGCAAAAGTGTATAATCTAATTTTCATACAATAAAAAATAATAATAACTATTTATTGCTTATTGTATTTTACTTAAATTATAAAATAATAAAAATATAGTAGTTTAAAAATAAAACGAAAAAAAAAATGTTGAATTTTGCGTTGAAGTCTATATTCATTTAATTTGATTATGTTACTCGTTTAGATTCTGCCTTTTTTTTTTTTTTTTTTTTGGGCTATGGAAATATTAATTGATTAATGAGCTTTTGAGAATCAATTTGTTGCAATAAGATGTAATTTCCCCATCTTTTTTTTTTTTTCACGTAGAGATCATCTCTCAAATGTTTATGATCGATTTGTGAAAGGTTCTTATCAATTAGATTAATTTAAACATTCCCAAGTCTCCAACACCTTACAACTTTAATGCATAATAGCAATAAAAAAGATGACTAAAGTATTAAGAGTTTAAGCATATACTCCGTTTGTCTAATATTTTCAGTTTGGGTTTCCTTGTTCGTTTATATTAAAATATAGTCTATTTTCTTTTTTATATCATAGTTAATTGATTAGTTACCTATTATACTCCTACTCAATACATTGTTATAAAAAAATGTATAAAATCAAATATTTAATGCACTTGTTGAAAAATTAAACAAAATTAATTTGTAGCGGTAAACTTCAATAGATAATAATTGTTTGGTGCATATTTTCAAAATGAATTTTTTCTAATAAAAAATTTAAAAATGTTGATCTGGTAAATTCATTTATTGGTTTATATTGGTCAATTTTGCAATATTAATTGTCTTCAATTTTACATTAAAAAATTAAAAATTTCAATAATATTTATTACTTTTTTCTATTAGTGTAAATGTGAGGGTATATTTGAAAAAAACATATAAAATCAAATATTTTAGCTATATTACATACTTTTTCTTAATATATGTATAAAAAGAAAGTGGACCGAAAATTTGAGACGGAAAGAGTATTAAATTTAAGACAATAAAATATATATGTTACCAAGATGTATCATGAATTACAATTTATACTTGTATAATTTTACAAAAATTCATAAAGCTAGGACAATAGCATAAATGACTTCGCACTTCATTTGGATTGAGGATTTTTAAATCAATGGAATTTATCAAAATTTATGGATTTAAAGACAACAAATTTTGTAAATTTTTAAATTCTCATATTTGTAAAATTTTTATAAATCCATAAATTAAAGGATAGTTTTCGTAATAAAAATACAATTCTTGAATTAAAGGATATTATTTATTAAAATAATTTAACAAAATTCTATTTATTATGAGTAATTTTAGAATCTCATTTTAAAGGATTATGGTAGATAATAGATTTCGACTTACTTTTTTTTTTTTTTTCAATTAAATGATGATTTTTGACTAAATCTATGAAAGTTTGAAATCTTTCCAACTAAAGGATACTCTTACTAAATATAAAATTTCATTATCAATATATAATACCGCAAATTCAGACTTTATTAATGTGAATTTATAAATAAAAGATTGATCCACAATCACACCATTAACATAATTTGAATAGCTCTTTTATAGTAATTTGGGCGTAAAAACTAAAAGGATAAAAAGAAATTCAAAATTTATTTTGATATTTATCTCGACAAACAAGTTAGCTTCTTTTATAGAATTTTAAAAAATGCATCATGAATTACAATTTTATATATATATATATATATATATAATTTTACAAGAATTCATAAACCTAAGGATTTATAATAACACCACTACCATAAAATGACTTTCGTCTGATTTGGATTCAGGATTTCTGAGTCAATGGATTTTATAAAAATTTATGTATTTAAAGACAACAAATTTTATAAATTTATGAAATTGTAAAATTTCATCTATTTAGCATATAGAACAAATCCATATATATAAAGGCTATTTTTTGTAATAAAAAATGTAATTGTGAAATCTATTATTTATTAAAATGATGAATTTAATAAAATTCTATCTCTTATGAGTAATTTTAGAATCTTGTTTAATGGATTATGGTAGATAATAGATTTTGACTAACTTTTTCTTAATTAAATGATGAATTTTGAATAAATCTTTCAAATCCTTACAACTAAAAGATACTTTCACTAAATATAAAGCTTTATTATTAATACATAATACTGCAAATTCATACTCCATTAATGTGAATCTACAAATAAAAAGGAGCAATCCACAATCACACTATTAACATAATTTGAATAGCTCTTTTATAGTAATTTTGGCATAAAAAATAAAAAGATAAAAAAAATTCAAAATTTATTATAATATTTATCCCGACAATCAAGTTAGCTTCTTTTGTAAAATTTTAAAATTTATTTATTTTAATATAATGAATCATGTATTATCGAAATAAGAATATTATGCATCATAGCATTTTTGAGCAAAGAAAAGTAAGAGAGATTTTGGATTCAATCGAGTTAGCAGAAGATGAAAAAATTATCCCTTGAAACATTTGATTATTAATTATCAATTTGCAATAATAATTTTGAAAATTTAAAAGAGAATAATAAAGTATAGGCGGGAAAACAAAGTTTTTTGGATAGCGAACCAAACACCGGGGCGGGAAATTTTTCCTCCCTGGATTTCTGGCTTCAATTGAAATAGATACTTCCCAAAATAGCCTTTTGCATCCCTTGGATATTTAAATATAGAAATTTGAACTGTTTTCCACAAGGCCCATTTCCGTAAACCGGTTTACACCGCCGCCGGCCCACCCTCATTTCTTCTTGACTTCCCAATCTTCTTCTGTTTGGTTTTGGCGAAGTGGCTGCAGGATGGGGGGATTAGCCAATCCCGTAACTATGGCTTCTAATGGAAGAGAGGAAGTAACCAGAAAGAAGAAAGCAAATAAGCGAAGAAGTGGTTCTAACCAGAAAGAAGACTCTCCGGCTGCGGGTTCCTCCAAAAGGCCAAAGCGAGCTGCTGCATGCACAGATTTCAAGGAGAAATCTGTACAATTGCCTCAGAAGTCTTCAGTTCTCGAGTCAAAGCAAGATCAACTCGCTGAGGAAGAGATTGTAGCCATTCACTTGACTTGTGGACAAGAAGACGATAGTCGCCCAAATAGGAGACTAACAGATTTTGTTGTGCATGACGAAAACGGCAACCCGAAGCCGATTGAGATGATTGAAGTTGATGATATGTTTATCTCTGGTGTTGTATTGCCTCTGGATGAGAATGCTGATAAGGAAAAGGAAAAGCGTGCTAGGTGTGAAGGATTTGGAAGGATAGAAGGGTGGGACATCTCTGGTTATGAAGATGGTTCTCCAGTCATATGGCTAACAACAGATTTTGCTGATTATGACTGCATTAAACCTGCGAGCAGCTATAAAAAGTTCTACGATCATTTCTTTGAAAAGGCTCGCGTTTGTGTAGAGGTGTACAAGAAGCTGTCCAAGACTTCTGGTGGGAATCCTGACCTCACCCTTGATGAGTTGCTTGCAGGGGTTGTTAGATCAATGACTGGGAGCAAGTGTTTTTCCGGTGCGGCATCTATCAAAGATTTCGTCATTTCTCAGGGTGAATTCATTTATAATCAACTAATAGGATTGGATGAGACGTCAAAGAGTGACCAGAAATTTGCAGATTTGCCCGTTCTTCTTGCGTTGAAAGACAGGGTTCGCAAGCATGGGGATTTTGTAGTGTCGAAAGCAGCAACTTCTGGTGGGAATTTGACAATTGGTCCAAAGATTTCGCTGTCCAATGCAGCCGAGGAAGATGAAGATGCAAAGTTAGCTAGGCTTTTGCAAGAAGAAGAGTATTGGCAATCCACAAAGAAGCATAAGAAAAACCATGGTTCTGCTTCTTCCTCAAATAAATTTTACATCAAAATTAATGAAGATGAGATTGCAAATGACTACCCTTTGCCTGCATTTTACAAGCATTCCGATGAAGAAACTGATGAATATGTAGCTATTGACAGTGATGACCACTGCATGGTTGATCCTGATGATCTTCCTAAAAGAATGCTCCATAATTGGTCACTTTATAATTCTGATGCAAGGTTGATTTCCTTGGAGCTTCTTCCCATGAAACCTTGTGAAGACATAGATGTCACTATATTTGGCTCAGGAAGGATGACTGAAGATGTTGGAAGCGGATTCTGTCTTGATGACGATCCTGATCAGTCTTCTTCAAGGGGTCTAGTGGCACATGATGATGTGGGCTTGCCAATTTTTTTGAGTGCAATAAAGGAGTGGATGATTGAACTTGGATCTTCAATGGTTTTCATATCTATTCGGACAGATATGGCCTGGTATTATGCATATTTTTAATATTCTAACTGATCAGCAGCATGCACATATGTCTTTACGTTTTAGATTTCTCTTTATTCTTTCAAGTGAAAACGATCCGAAGGTTTCTGCTAATAATTCTCTTTTGATTGAGAAATGCGTTGAAATTGGTTGAGAATAAAATTTTTAGTAATCTTGTAGCAGGATATTAGCATGTATTAATAAAAACAATCGCAGATGTTTATATTGAGAAATGAGTTTGAAATCATTTATTTAAGACTGCAAATTAGTTAAGAATTTTTTCTGTTTCCATTGGCACTGAGTGTTGGATCTTGTTCTTATATCTTCAGGTACAGACTTGGAATGCCATCGAAACAATATTCTCCATGGTACAAGCCAGTTCTGAAAACTGCCAAACTTGCAAGAAGCATCATTACATTGTTGAAAGAACAGAGTCGAGTGTCACGGCTTTCTTTTGTGGATGTAATCAAGAAAGTATCTGAGTTCAAAAAGGATGACCATGGTTACATTTCCCATGATCCAGCAACTGTTGAGAGATTTGTGGTTGTGCATGGACAGATAATACTGCAGCTTTTTGCTGAATTTCCGGATGAAAAGATAAAGAAATGTGCATTTGTGGTTGGTCTTACAAAGAAAATGGAGGAGAGACACCATACTAAATGGGTTGTGAGCAAAAAACAAATTCTGCAGAAGAGTCAACCCAATTTAAATCCCCGAGTAGCAATGGGCTCTATGGCCCCTTTGGTATCCAAGAGGATGGTTTTGCAGGCAACAACAACAAGGTTAATCAACAGAATTTGGGGGGAATATTATTCCAACTACTCACCAGAGGATCTGAAAGAGGGAACTAATTGTGAAGCAAAAGATGAGGATGAAGTTGAGGAGCAAGAGGAAAATGAAGATGATGCTGAAGAGGGGAAGCCATTAGTTCCAGAGAAGACCCAAAAGCCTCGCTCAGTGTCATCACGAATAAAATCATACTCTTCAAAGGATGAAGTACAATGGGATGGGAATCCAATAAGCAAAACATTTTCTGGTGAAGCTGTTTATAAGCGCGCCATTGTTCGTGGAGAGGTGATTGCAGTGGGGGGTGCTGTCTTGGTGGAAGTTGATGAATCAAATGAAATTCCTGCCATCTATTTTGTAGAATACATGTTTGAAACATCAGATGGAAGGAAAATGTTTCATGGGAGAATGATGCAGCAGGGATCTCAGACAGTTCTTGGGAATGCTGCAAATGAGAGAGAAGTTTTCCTGAGAAATGAGTGCATGAATCATGACTTGCAGGATGTCAAACAAGCAATTGTCTTAGCATTAAGGAAAATGCCTTGGGGGCATCATCACAGGAAAGATAATGCCAATGCTGATAAAATTGATAGAGCAAGAGCAGAAGAGAGGAAAAAGAAAGGACTGCAACTAGAATATTATTGTAAAAGTTTGTATTGCCCAGATAGGGGTGCATTTTTCAGTCTCCCTTTTGATACAGTGGGTCTTGGTTCTGGTATTTGTCACTCTTGTGTAATAAAAGAAGCAGATACGGAAAAGAACGTTTTCAAGTTGAATTCTTCTGGGACAGGATTTTCAAACCAGGGGACTGAGTATTTGATTCATGATTTTGTTTATGTAAGTCCTCATCATCTCACCATTGAAAGGGAGACTGAAACTTTCAAGGGTGGAAGGAATGTAGGTTTGAAGGCTTATGTTGTGTGCCAGTTGCTGGAGATCATTGTCCCAAAGGAACCAAAGCAAGCTGAAGCAAGATCCACCCAGGCTAAGGTCCGGAGATTTTTCAGGCCAGAGGAGATCTCATCTGAGAAGGCATATTTTTCAGATATTCGAGAGGTAAAACTGATTTAGAAGTTTTCATAGTGCCTTTAATTACTCATGTTAGCTAGCCTTTCTGTTATCATAGTTTTCGGCTGTTAACATTGCTAGAACTTATTTTCCCATAAGTTCTGATGTCTCAAGTGTCGTGTGGCTTAAAATTTCAGATCTATTACAGTGAAGAAACACATGCTATATCTATTGAGACTATTGAAGGGAAATGTGAAGTCAGAAAGAAAAATGATATTCCTTCATCAAGTGCTCCTGCAATCTTTGATCATATTTTCTTTTGTGAGCATCTTTATGATCCTTCTAAAGG